>DWKL01002723.1:0-12347 GCA_018249415.1 Phareas burnsi | reverse complement strand
ATGGTCGCCTCGCTATATGTGTGCCTGGCAACTGCACCTCTCCAACCGAAACACAACAACTGCTTTACGGCGGATTACGAGGGCGGCTGTGGTACTTCCCCAGACGAACGATTGTTCTACCACCTATTAAAACGACCCATTAATCTATTATATGCTACGATAAAACCACACCACTTTTCATCAGTAGACACGTCGGTTGCCTATCGCATCCTATGCTGATTGGATTAGACCAACATAAAATTTGACAATTATAACAAACGTATGTCCCCCAAGAGCGACAGCTACCAAATTTTCATTTGGCTTTTTATATCCTTAGCGATATAAATCGTTCGCCTGTTCGCGGTGAGACAACACCACATGCACCGGCGCGGCATATTGATGACAATCGTCGGACGGATTTAGTTTCTTACTTACAAGTGTTATATTATAGTGGTGAATGGCTGCTGTGCGAGGAGTGGAAGGTGTCATGCCAAGAACTGGCTACCAGGATTGAATAAATTGTGTAAATGTTTTATAAGCTGCTCATAGATTCTAGGGTGCGAAGTTTATAATAAATGAATGTCAACAATACAATATTCATTGATGTTTAATTATCCAAAGAAGTTCAATAATGTTATGTATATAAAGAAAACTTTTATGCAAATTAGGTACTTTTGTATATGAATAACGATGGCTAAGAATGACGCCTTACAAGACTGTATATATAAAATTCAATGTATTTTTTAACTTATTTACAAAGTGTGTATTTACGTACAAATGAACGGATTCAAGGTGCAACACGTTGATTCGTATTGTAAAATCCTTCAATACACTCCAGTACTATTCTCATGTAGCATGTGTTTGGGGCGAGGATAACATTTATATTTTTGGATAACATTTTCTATTGTTTTAAAATAGTTTTTCTACTCAGTTTTCTGTGCAATAATATTGTGCAATATTGTTTTAGAAGCCAAGTCGGGTATTTATGGCGTGTGTTTCGTGATTACAATAAGAAGTTCTTAACGTTGTGACAGATGACCGTCTGTTTACCAAATAAGATAAGCGTTATAAATTCTATGCTAACTACAGACGTACCTATTTTTCCCTTATAACAGTGTAGTAAGAGAGAGACACATCAGGTGGTTTGAAAGGTGCTAGAGCTATAGATCAACCGGCGAGGTACCAACGCTGTCGTTATAATCCTCCGTAAAGCAATATTTGCGATACAGCGAGGTGACCGTCTTACTCCTCAGGATTAGTGACACATCTAAGTACGACCTCAGAGAGGGCTACTGTTCTGTTTGAAGTTAGATGTGAGTATTCGCGGGCTGCAGTGACCACTTAACATCAAGTGGTCGGCGCTTGTTTGCTACTCATCAACAAAAGAAGGTGCAACAAATCTTACAGGAGTTCTCCCGGTTCTTAGGGACAGCAACGTATCTATAGCCGACTTCGGACAAAACTTCTATTATATTTACAGTTGATTATAGGTAGCTACGGGTGGCTGTGACTTACCATCGGGAGAGCTTCGAACTCCTTTGCTACTTCTATGCTCTGAGGAAATAAGTAGATAAGTATTCATAATATGTATACATACATGGCCTCAGTAGTATCACACTGATGCACCTTTGTGCCGAAAGAATAGTGCATTTGAATTTTATTTAAAATAATTGGTATTTTCACATTAATTTCAGAATTGGTGACTGTTTTCCTGTCACATTAACTCTACAATAAATGGACAGTAGAGAAACTATTCGTAAATAAATCTCCACCCAACTAGAGACTCGGTCAGAATTAATTAGCCGTCACTACGCCACTCGGCAATAAAGCCTCTAAACCGTATCGTGTCTCCAAAAGTTGCACCGGTTTTCCACCTACACCGACACATTACGTCACGAGACATCGCTTATACATCTCACGTTGGCGCAAAAAATAAACAATTTTCTACCTTAGATACTTAGAAATAGATAGTTTATGACGTGTCATTGTAAAATGAAATTAAAAGAGTTGAATTCACACCGTGTTGTGGAAGAAGACACAGTGTCGTTTTTTGTCGTGAGTTTGTAAGCGTTCAGACTTTTGACTTTGAGGAATTAATTGGCGTAACGGCAAGTTTTTTTAATTACGTTTGAAACTAAACGCACTCGGAGTGAGTCGGACTTGTTGAGATCTCAGATTGAACGCAGCACTAATTAAATTATTAATAGGCCAAAATTTTAATTAATTATATTTAAAATAACTCTATTAGCTGTAATCGCTAATCTTTAATGTGTTGGAATTAAGGAACGTCGTGAACAAAATTTGTTTTAATGATTTGCGAAATGTCCCCAGAGTATCGCAGTATATTTATGTCTACTCAAAGATTAACAAATTACTATGCAGATTAATGATTTCCTTTTAAAAGGAACGGATTAATTACGATCCATGATTTTTATTTTAATGTTATTACGTTCAACTTGTCTCCAATAATGTTTATACAAAAATATGAGACATTCATAAGTAATAAAACTTTTTAGTAAATTAACTTATTATAAAATATAACAGTACCTAAATTAAGTATGGCCGGGAGTGGGTCGAGTGGGGAGTGGGTCAGATATCATTACCACTATTTTACAGGGCACAAATCATACAGAAATGTATGTACGTTGTATGCAATAAGTTAAAGGGTTTTGTAATATTAAAAATTAACGTAATCTTATAATAAAACAATATGTCGACAAAAACAACGATAATTCATCATGCTTATGTAGAGGGTAGGAAAAACCAGGCAGCGGGCAAACGGACGATCGGGTATGTCATCGGACGGAGCCACCAGGTTTCGTTCTACTTCGCCGGGTCGCGTCTCCCGCCACGCGTTTAAACGTCCGTCTTAGTTTTGGAACAAATTCATTATCATATTATTTGAACAAAACGACACACGTGACAAAAACTTTCTTTAATACCCACTTCACTGGACCCACCGGGTCTCGCTATCTAGCTTCTATTATAAGAATTTAATGTTCAAATTCGACTCAATCAGACGTCGCCATGAAGAGCTCAGCTGTAATTGATACACTTGTTTTTTGTGTGCGCTCTTAATCTGCACTGATCAGACTGATTAGAGTTTGAATATGACAGTCTCTTTGTACATATTTGGTAGTGATTTGATGATTAGAATATTTTTTTATATCGATTTATTTTACATTTTACACACTTTCTATTTCAGCTTGTTAGCGAATGAGATTACGATTTAAATAATTATTGACACGTGCCTACTTAAAAGGATACATATATTTTTATTCTGCTCTACATGTTACAAAGCTTATTAAAATCAAAGTAAAGTAAGAATTTTTTACATTGTAGATATTTTTGACAGTGATGTTTGAAGGCTTATTTAAGTAAAAGCGACATCGCGCTGTTGCGTTCTGATTCGAAAAAAAATATAGAATGGTCATTAGCGCTCTTATGGGATGGAAATATTCATTTAAATAAAATTTGAAAATAGCTGAAAATTTCCATTCTTCAACCCTAACGAAATAATTGAGAGGGAAAACTCCGGATACCATGGTGCTTTCAAAGGTGTATTAAGTCTAGTAATCTTCATTCGGCCAGCATGGTTGGCTGCAGTTTAAATCCTTTTACTCCAACATCTTCCTCGTGCCCAGCAGTGGTAAGTAAAAGGTTGACGCTGATTATAACAGCGGTCTTTATAATGTTATGTAGTTAATATATTATGTATGATTATATTATAATGAAATTTTTTTTAAAGAATTAAGATATGGGGATTTAAAGAAAGGTGAAAATGGAACTCTCGTTCAATGTCGGCGACATTGGCGACTCCTCTGGTGTTAAGCAAATCCGAAGGGCGGTAACAGTCTCTGATGAGGTGGCCCGTCAGCTTTACCGCTAGGTTATATTATAAAAACTCCACATTTCAGCGAAACCAAATTGACAAGTACAAGAAAGCACCTGCACTCGAGTCCAAGTGTACAGGTTCGGTGTTTGTATAGATTAAGAAAGCCGTCCATTAGACGACGTTTTCACTTTCACGGTGAGACAAATACACCTACATCTGTCCACTGGCCACTCCGGCCAGTGGACAGGAATGTGAGCCGAGTGTGTTATAGAGTGGACGGGTTCCGTTACTTATTGATACAATTTTGTGGTGGGTATAATAATACTTTTACACTCCCATATTAGGATTCCCTGTTGTGAGACACACGAACACATGCTCAAATACACGTGCAACGTCATAACCCAGAACAGATATCAATTCCTCGTTAAAATTTGATCATTTCGATTTGGGTTTAGCCCGAGAACTGTAAGTAGAGAGGCATTAGGGTTTCGTATCCAATACAAGGAACACTGTGAGATGGGATAAATTATGGTCGACATAAATAATTATATCATCAACGACTATATACTATCTTGTCTCTCTTTCTAGACATGGGTGTTCTGGATGGACAGAATGAAACTGGACAGACTGAAAAGGTCTTGTGGGTTTAGAGAACATTAACTCCGAGGCTTTGAAGTTTCTTCAAGAAGTTTTCTTTCACCGTTAAATTTATTTCTAATACAGATAAACAATTTCCAATAGGCACAAAACTTACATATCAGAAGTCTAGGTTTCAACTATTACCATCTGGAAGACCGAAATTCATACATCTAAGCAAAGTGATAACAATAAAAAACAAAACATATCTCTGAGGAACCCAAACATAGCATCTAGTTTACGAGCAACCTGTTTTAGAATTACGACAGCCTCCGAAAAGCGCGAGGTCGCCGCGATTGTTGCGGATGCATCGCGGTTTCGTCATAAACCTCACATCGTACTAAATATTTCGCTTGTCTACATTTATATTTTTACGTAGTTCAACCAGCGATCGTGCATACAGTCTGGCTGGTGTTACTGCAGGCATAACGGTCAATCAATCGATCAATCATGTTATTTGCACGAATTTAGGTTTAGCAAGTTTTTAAAATATAATATTATTGTTCTCTATATTCCATCTAACATGGTATACAAAGTAACATTAATTACCACAGTAACTAAATTATAATCTCATAACTGTAATTTATAAATTTACGTCACAGGCATAGGTATAACAAATTGGCAATTCTAACGCAATATCAAATGACACTTGTAACAATTCCTTCGATATCAGTTCAATAAAATCAATCAGTCCAGCATAAATCGTCCTTTAGTTCAGGTAGAGATAGCATTTAAGATATTTATAAGTTTGTACATACCATACCCATTATATTACAAAAAAAAAATAGTTTTAATTAATTAGTTATATTAGAAAAAAGCGACAAAACATGATTTTCTTCTGCACTTTTCAACCTTATCTATATAAATTGCCAAAAAGATTATAATATGTCCGATATTGAAAAATAAATATAGATATTCTTAATAAATCCATAATTTGCCGTGAAGTAATCCTTGTGTTTCGGTTGGAGAGATGTGGTTGCCGAGTACATTTACAGTGAGGCGAACATCTTAGTCCTCAGGAGTGATGAAATATCTACGTATGATCTCAAATAATGCTACAATCCTATTTGACGTAAGATGTGGGTGTCCATGGGTTGCAGTAACCACTTAACATCAGGTGGCCAGTATGCTCATTTGCTACTCTTTTAATATAAAAAAAAACAAATTTAAATACTAAATTATAATTTGCAACCAACGCTGTTTCTAAATGACGGTAATTCATTCTTTAAAAACAAGCGATGTCTCTATCCATTAGAATCCCAAAGGGTACATAATCGGCCGTACTGTCAATGTTATATATTAATATTCATCATCAACCCATTAATGTCCCACTGCTGGGCCCGAGTCACCTCACAAAATGAGGGTTAGGCCATAGTCCACCACGCTGGCCATGTACGGCTTGGTAAACTGCACACACCTTTGAGAACTTTTAGAGAACTCTCAGGTATACAGGCCTCCTCACGATGTTTTCCTTCACCGTTAAAGCAAATGATAATTATTTTTAAATAATTAACGTAATAATATTATTATATATCAAATATGTAATATGTAAAATATTGCCGATTATGACTCGCTATTTTGCTTAAACTAAATAAATATATTTGTAACTTTTAAATTTCAGACGCCTTTGAGGATGGTCGAACAAAACAAGGGATTTTTCATATACTTAACCATTTATAAACAAAAGGCGTGATTGAATATATGTATGTAAATATCGTACTTCCTTGTAAATATGTATGATCGTATTAAATAGTGATGAGGCCTGGCGCCTGCGTTTCCGACTCTCCCAGGATGACTGTGTTGGAGTCGGGCCAATACCAATAAAGCATTGTTTACGCATTGTGAAGTAATAAGCAGGTGACTTAATTCTCGTAATGTGTGGTCATTGTAATCATCGCTGTTTGTGTGTATATATGGACCCCGTGTGGTAGGCTTTTTTATGGTTGGAGAACAAAGGAGCGTCAGCCCACCTGATGTTAAGTGATCTCTGCAACCCGTAGACAGTCACACCTAACCTAAAATAAAACTGAGGTTCTCTCTAAGGTCGTATATAGTTGCACAATTAGTCCTGGGGACTAAAATGGTCACCTCGCTGTAAGTGTGCCCGGTAACAGCACCTGTCCAACTGAAGCACAAAACCTGCTTCACGGCGGATTATGAGGGCAGCGGTAGTACTTTCCCGGACGAATATAGTTCTATCATTTATTAATTCTGCAGACTTATTAAACCTATCTAACTAAAGTAGCGGCCGCGCATGCAACCAGTCTAATATTGAGGTCGATCCCGCTCAAGGAGATCTAAAACCAACTCCAAGTCCTACCTAAACTCGATATAAATCCGTTGCTATCTCTGATGTTTGTCTCCCTGAGATAAGTTAACTTTTGTACTCATAAGTCGCAACTCGCGTAACGTAACGATACCGCATCGGTGAGCCATGCAGGGTTCTGGGTTCAATCCCCGGCCAAACAGACATCTAGTTATTTTATCAATGTCACTAATACACTTTATATTGTTACACACAGATTTAGTGTCAAACATATAAGGCCCCATTGCTGAGCAAGGGTTTTCTTACAGGATACATAGATTAGGCCATGATCCACCATGCTGGCCTAATATGGATTGGTAGATTTTCCACTTCCGAGGACTTTACAGAGTACATGGCTAGAATTCGAAGCCCGGAACCCCAGAGCCGAAATCTCACCACAAGACTATCACCGCTGCATGTAATTCCTAAGTACATATAATAATATAATTACCTTTTATTACGATCTTGTTTACTTAAAACATTATTACACTTGAAGTAGTGCTTCAAAATACGAACTTAATGTTAAAAGCATTCTCTAACAGTTATCTTTGTTTTCTGTTATAATTAGATTACTGGTTTTATTTTTTGCCCGAACAAAAAACGCTTTATAAAAGATTTCTACACACATAACCTCGCACTAGGAGACTCTATGTCGTAGGCGCCATGGACACAAATAAAGATGAAAAAACAAACACTTGGACCCAGAACAAAAGTTTAAACTCATCATTTACATGTTTGTCTGGTCAGTAATCGAACCCAGAACCCTTTAAGTGTCAGCCCGGTAAGGAAACCGCTGTGCCACGCGGGCCGTCTAAGACTCTGTAAAATTATACAATCATATTGTACTGATCCCAGCTATGTGTAGAATTCGTTTTATTATTGTCGATTTTTTTACGATTAATTTAATAATACTCGATACCAAAAATAATGTATGACAACCCACAGTACGAGTAGAAAATGAAAGGAACATTAAAATATGAATTAACAATATTAATTTTATTTATTTTCCACAAACTATTTCAATGTAGAAATATAAATTTATAGAAGCACGTGCGAAAGCATCGATTTATAAATGGCATTGGTTACAGAGCGGCCGCGCGTTGGAGCGATGTTTGCAGAAATCGTGACAAAGTCGTCGTCAGCCGCCGTGACAACATTCGTGTGACAACGACAGGTTCTCAAGGAGAGCCTCTCCACACCCACTAGGAAGCCACGTGCCAATCGCGGTAATGGAAAACAACTCGAGCCGGTTTGCGAACTGATATAACGGCCATTAGGCAAATTTAGAAAAAATCGCGCACGGCGCTTTGCGATCAAGATGTTTGTGCTTGTTTGGGTGTTCGATATAGGTTTACGTATTATAAAATATAATATTTTATGTAATTATTTAACTACAATATTTTTTAAAGGAGCGCATCTGTGACTGTCCTGTTTTTTATAAATAAAGTAATTTATAATATTTGTAAAATCTTATCTAATCGCTCTAAGAATTGTGTGATATAATAATCGTTGCCACCATATTTATAGTGATTATTTTATTGTAGGTTTTATAAGAAATATTTATCTCTATTATTGAGAACATCAAGTAAATGTCTGCTCATAGCTCAAGTTAGTAATTACTAAGAACGACGACATTAAATGTGACTCAAAATACTCGTGAATATATTATATTGGTTCATCATCATGAACCTTTTACTATCCCACAGCTGCTCTCAAAATAAGAAGGTTTAGGCCATAGTTCACCATGTTAGCCAAGTGCAGATTGGTATTTATTATGAGTTGGTAACAGATTAAACTAACATAAAATTACGTGTGACAGCACGACTGAACTGTATTACAATTAATTGATATGTTTATAACTTCTTTAGACAAAACATTCAATGTCGTAATCGTAATATAAGTTGTTTTGATATATAGCAATTATAAATAGTTGAGAAAAAGTCAATGTTTATAACATTTTATACTTGCTCTACAGCTATGATGCAATAAAAAAGCATAAATGCTTTTGATACAGATTATCTCCCCACACTCATAGCAATAGCAAAGAATGCGAATGGACATTGCTAAAGTGTCCACGTATATTATGTAGGTAGAGAACAGTTAACTAGATCAGTGTGTTAAATCGCTACGCAGGTAGTTGTGAAGGTCAAACGACACAGTGGAATCAAGCTATTGCCACATTGTGGAATTTTACATACATTTTCTACGCCATGAATACACCTGTCTGTCTCACAGTCCGTACTGCATCTACCTCGTCAACACTCATACATTCATCTACCAATTTACATGTTTGTTAAATGTATTAGTTAACTCGTGGTAATTCAAATACAAAATCGCACAAATTGAGGCCTCATGATAGTGGGTGCCATTCCATATCAACAGCCGCACACTAGAACCTATCGACTTAAGATCAGTAGCATCTTACGTTACATTTATCTGTTTTATTTAGTTATATAGAGTTAGATAGTGAACCAGAAATGCGACCTTCACTGCTGTATGTAAAAGTATTCGGTGGCGGCTTGAACAGGTAGAGATACCCGGACAGACTCGCTCTTTTAATGATTAGGCTAGATATAAAAATGTTCTGTATTTATTATATATCATCATAAGGCTTGACATCAACACTACAACATTTGAATGCAATAAGTATTTCCTTGTTAAACTGTATGAAGCACAAATCTCACCGAGAATGACGTGTGGATGACTTCCCAATTCATTACAACCGACAAATGTTTAAATATCTCAAGAGTGTTTGAATAATTGTTTCAAACATAAATGCAGTGTTATGCTAATAAAAATAAACAGCTAAATATTTAATCTGCATTCGTTTACATATATAATCTCAGCTTAAGTTGCTTCCAATGGCAGATAACTATTGTGTACGTACAAATCACTTCTTTTACTCTACTTCTTTTAGTGTTCGTTGAATATTTTCGCGTTTTGTGTAACCACAAACGGTAATTTTAATAAAAACGGATGAAATTATGAAAAAATATTAAATTTTTATGATGATTTATAATAATAAGTAATCGATACATAAATAAAATTAAAATCAACGGTTGTTGCATGAAACCAGAATTTCAAAACCCGATTTCAAAATGTTGTCTATCTGTATGATTGTGCATGCTAGTTGTAAAGTGGCGAAATCTATTTTGAAAACTTTCACGGGGAGGTAGGTGGCTTTGGAGGGCTTTACAGGCTGTTTTTTACATCTGAGCGTGAGCGGGAGGGATATAAGGGCACATACGCGCGCAGTCCGAGCGGAAGTTTGTTAAATAATAAACATGTCGAAACTGGCCCACTTTGCCTTTTTAACATTCAAATACATCAGCTCTGGTTCTGAATTATAATGTATTTTTTGTTGCATATCAATTATCATTTCTCAGTGTCAGTACCAGGGTGCGCTGCGCACGCGCCGCTCTTTCCTGGTGTAATATTTTTTCTGTGCGGCACTCTCGCGAGTACGAATTAGTATTGTAATGTATGGAAATTTTTGCTAAAGATCCGTACGAGGTTTTTGCCCCCCAGTTAATTCTAGGGCACCTTTGAGCATTACAGTCTTATTATCATAATTGAGAAAAAGCTAAATAATATTCATGACATGTTAATTTGGCGGTTTGTACGTGTTAAAGGCGCATAATTGAATGTTGCCGGCGCTCCGCCAGCCGCACGTTTTTACTTTTTACTGATATGTTTACGTTTCGAGTTATCGAGTGTTATGGCATCCGTCACTCTCATTGGAGGCGAGAACGAAGATTTATAGAGCACCAACCCGTACACGTTGACACACAATGAAGTATCTAATAAATTAATATAACATCTAGCCGATGGCAATGGAATTTGTACTTTTTGCACAGAGCTTCTTAATAATCGAACTGTTAACATAGTGATAAATGTTTAAACGGCTATAATTTATGTTGAAGTTAAAATATTCGTGACAATTTAATTATATTGTATTTTCCTTAACTAATTATACTAGTTTAGACTAACAATTAAAAATTGTAATCTTTTGCCTAATCGTTCTAAGCGCCTTATCGAAGTCAATTTACGATGGTGTTACATGTTTTAAGTAACGGAAGTAGAAAATTGTCTGCTTGTTGCTTATTCGAAATTATAATATATAATACATCTACTATTAATCATCTTTATTATATAATTCATCTAATTAATCATTGTGAATTATGGACACTCCATTCAAATCCCAGTAGTGTAGAGGACCTATTTGAAATCGTTCATAGATGCGTCGTTATGCATCACAAATCGTCAATGCAATAATGCCTTAAAATCTCTTTTTAGTACTCAATATCTAAGTAATGGCTGTTGATAACAAATCTACCAGCGCTGGCCTCCACACATGTTTACGTTCCGTTTAACTGAGTTTGCTTAGCTCCTTTGCGACTTAACTCTATTTGCTGTAACTACTGACCACGAAACGCGTGTAAACAGACACACTAGAGTCAATATGGACGTGTTTAAGAATAGCCACGAAAATATTTCAAGTCCAGCATATGGCTGTTATCAAGACGGAAAAAAAATAATATGTCATAATTTTTATTAATTAATGAAAATTAAATGGAGGTAAATTATTGCACGTTGCAACCGCTGAAGGCCTAGTGGTTAAGAGTCCGGTCTCCGTGGTATGAATCCCGCGCGAACCTCTGATTTTTCGAAGTAAGGTGCGTAATTAATTTTACAAATTAATTATCAGTTGCTTTAACGGCGAAGGAAATCACCGTGGAAACCTAAACATCTCAGAATTCTTCGTAAAGTTCTCGAAGGTATGTGAAGCAGCAATCCGTATTTGGCCAGCATGGTGGACTATGGCCTAAGCCTTCTCATTCTGAGAGGAGACCCATGCTTAGAAGTTGGACATTGATAGGTTGACGACAATGATAAAACAGAGATTCGCCATTCTATAATTACGTTCTAAACGTCTAATATTACCTACATGAATGTACTTATCACTATAATTGAAATTAATTACAAATTTATTCAAAAATCTTCTTTGGTTATAAGATAACACATAATCCCTGGATAGACTTGGTTTTTTTAATAATTTGCAATGTAAATTGTTGATTTTTTTTCCTAAATTTATATGCATTTTATTCTATGTTTAGCACAATGACCGCAGAATTTAATAGTTATTATATGAGAATTACTTTTAAAAATTATTTTAGTAATTAAAATTTTCTGTACATAATTTGTAACAATAACCATTTAATACTTCGCAATTAAGAAATGCAATAAAAATTAATAGCAACTATGAGTAAAGATATTTTTTCCTATTTAATTAAAGTAAAGCTATGATAGATCACTATGGGCAAATTTTAGAAATTCAACAGTAATATCACTTTAGTAAAATTGTTATTAAATTTGTCAGTTAGTTAGACGCAATTGTTATCTTAAGTGGACATTGGCGCCTGTGGATCCTTGTGGCTGCAAGACTTTTTATGTCCGACTGTTGGGCTCGGGGCTCTTCCTCTACTGCGAAAGATCTGAAGCATTCTTTATCACTATATTTAATAGGTGGTAGAACAATCGTTCGTCTGGGGAAGTACCACCGCCGCCCTCATAATCCGCCGTGAAGCAGTT
>DWKL01002722.1:0-12347 GCA_018249415.1 Phareas burnsi | reverse complement strand
AAAATTTATATTATTTTAAATAAAAAATAATTATAAATTCAAATAAATATATAATAAATATTACATTTTTATATATTTCTTTGAATTTATACTTTTTTTTTATTTAAAATATCAGAGTGTTCATTTATAAATTTTTACATATGTTCTATACATGGCCACATACATTTGTCATTTAAAAAGTCATTCATTTTGTAATAGTATTTGTAAAAAAACTTCATGATCTTCTCATGAAGTTTTTTTTCATTTATCTATTATATCAACATTTTTATAGCGCTCGATATTTTACTGTATATTTTATACATTTATATTATATATTTTATACATATAAGATTAATAACTCCAGTACATCCATTTTTTTATGTTCGAAGAGTAGCAAAAGTTCAGCAAAAGTTGTTAAGTAGTCCCTGCAGCGTATGGACCACATCTGACATCAAACAGGACTAAAGCCTTATCCGAGGACATACGTAGATGCGTCATTACATCTAACATAGAACTTACAATAAGGCGACCATATTAGATCTCAGGAATATTAAAGCATAGGGTTTCAGTTTGTTCGAGATCAGATGACCATGACCGAGAGCTGCAGCGACACTTAACATCAAGTGGCCCGCACGCTCGTTTGCTGCTCTTCAAACATAAAAAAAAGAAAAATTCTAACTAAGTCATACTTATATTTTTACAATTAAAACCATAAACGTAAAGAATCTACAGATCGCATTTACGTGTCGCTAGGACATCCAACGTTTAGAACAACAGCATTCAGACAACATAGCGACATTGAAAGCGGAGCACGCGGAGGCGACCGCGATGGCCGCGTCCGCCCGCGCGGCCGTCGAGCGCGCGCACGCGGACCGCACGCGCACCGCGCTCGCCAATCTACGCGCGGAGGCCGAACGGGATGCGAAGAACGCGGAGCGGAAGCTGCGGGAGGTTACCACGCGGGTGAGTGTTACTGGTGCTACGCAGATGAAAGTTACTAAAGTCACACGGGTGAAGGTTACAAACGCTACGGAGGGTTACGAATGATATGGGAGTTACGAATGCTACGGGGGATTACAAATGCTACGAAGAGTTACAAAAGCTACGGAAATTTACAAATGCTACGAAAGGTAACACATGCTACATTATCCACCCGTTACTATCCCGTGAAGGATCAGGCCATAGTTTCCCACGCTGACCAAATACAAATTAGTAAACATGACATACCAAGGATACAGAAAAATCAGATTTGTAGGTTTTCTCACGGTATTTTGCTTAGGCGTTAAAGCAAATGCTTAAATATTTTAATGTATTTTATTGTATTTATTACTATTACATTGTAAATTGTTCCAACACCTTATTAATAGACAAAGAGAAAATGAAAAATATAAACACTATTGCCCATCAGTTCGAAAACCTCAAAGAAGTGCTCGCGAGCAAGGAGGCCCAGTTCGAGCATGCGCTGTGCGATGCGCACAGCAAGGCGGACTGGGACATGATGCAGTTGCGCCATCTACTGGATAAAGCGGACATTTCGTACGCCAACAACGTGGAGAGCATGAACGAGCGCTTCGAGCGAGAGCGCGGTGAGTATAATCCTGCAGGTAACCAAGAGTAAAGGAACTGATAGGTGGTAGAACTGTAGTTCCTTTGGGGAGGTACCACGCCGCCCTCATAGTCCGCCGTGAAGCAGTTTTTGTGTTTCAGTTGAAGAGATGCAATTGCCGGACATACTTACAGCGAAGCGACCGTATTAATCCGCAGGTGTAGTGACGCAACTACGTACGACCTCAAGTAGAATTTCAATTTTGTTTGAGGTCAGTTATGGGTCTCCATGGGCTGCAGTAATCCCTTAACATCAGGTGACCTGCACGCTGTGTGTTAAAGCATAAATAAATAAAAAAGTCTATAAAGTGACTGTCCTTTTTTATATTATAACAGTAACAAATGAGCGCGCAGGCCATGTTAAGTGGTCACTGCTCATGGACGTTAACATCTAACCTCAAACAGGACTGAAATCATATTTGACGTCGTACCGCGTACCCGTCGCCTCGCTTATAACTGAGAGCTTCTCCAATCAAAATCACAACCACACGTCTTCAACTGAAACTCAAGAACTTCACGACGGACCGTGAGGGCGACGGGGGTACGTCCCCGGTTGGACTGTAGCTGTAACATCTACAGAAACATTAATTAAACTGCAATCTATGGCAACTGTATTAGGACTGTGTATTCTCATGATCCTCAAAAGGCCACAGTTATTTCTACTATCTTTTTTCCATTAACAATCTACGTGTGCACCATTCCAGAGCGTCTAACAAAGGAATGGTCGGAGAAAGTCCGCACAGTGGAGGAAGAAGCGGCGACGGCCGCGGACGAGTCTAAGAAGCTACTAGAGGCAACGCGCGCGAGGCTCGTCGCCGAGAAGCTGGACCAAATCAATAAACTCAAAGAGAAGCATCGCCAGGAGATGGGTGAGTCGATTTGTCACCTGAATAACGAAGGAAGTAATACCCACCAACTATACAGATAGATGATCTGTCTTTAAAGATGCACGATGGATATAGACATCATCATCCTCATCATCAGTTTAAATCACATCACACTATCATCATCATCATGAAATCAAATAAAATTACATAATTATTTTCATCATCGTCATCATTACATCATCATCATAATCAAATCAAATCGTTTATTTATAACAACATTGGTTCAGTGCATCATCATCCATACATCCAACATCGTTGTCGTCAAGCTGCTTTTGTCCCACTGGGCACGGGCATTGTCTGAGAATGAGAAGCGTTAGCCCATGGGCCCATACGCTGGCTAAGAGCGGATCAGTAAACTTTACTTAACGTATTGAGAACTACTGAGAACTCTCCGACGTGTAGAATTGGGTGTGTAGATTTTCTGCTAAGCTTTGTTTGGTTTTCTCAAAAACTGTCGCTTTCAAGTAAAATTTCCACCAATGTTTAGACTATCATTGATTTCTAGACGACTGCTATTGTAATACGGCGAACGTATTTGACTCATCATAGACCAGAATTTGACAATTGACTTTCTTCCAAATTTTATCTCGATTTCTGAAAAACTATAGTTTTGCAGGTAACATTTATATTAATATTTGGATCCTTAGCGATTTCTAGATTTTCTTTGATACTGTGATGAGCCCGTCTAGCCATCATAAACCAAAGTTGGACAATTGATTTTGCGCCAAATTTAAATTCGAGCCCTCCATAAAATATAGCTTTCAAGTAACATTCCATTAATATTCAGATTCTCAGCGATTTCTAGATTTCTTGATTTTTTTCTAATTCTGCGTATGAGTTCGATTGTCTATCATAAACCAGAATTATGCAATAGATTTTCTGTCAAGCCTTATTTCGATCCCTCTAAAACTTCTATCGTATCAACTAACTTTGTACGTACCCCATAATGCACGAGTTATGAAAACTGTGAAAGTAATGTGGGTAGCATGAATTGTTTTCCTAAATCTTCCCAAAATGACTGCAATTTTCTATGACAATGTTCTCATCATTGTAGGCGCTATCGCGTTTTCAGATGAACAGTGGGAACTGTTTATGACTGACAAAGAGAATTGCCTGGCGAGGATGAAGGCGGAGTGCCGGCAAGAAGGCGAGGAGGAGAGGGTGAAACGAGAAAAGGAGTTGCTCGAAGAGATCGCGGGTGAGTAGATCGAAGTTACACGTCACCGGAACCTCCACTCCTTAGTACATCCTTGGAAAGATGTACTGGATGGAAGAATAGACTTCCTGAAAGCAGATGTAAGGTAAAATGTAGTAGAACTTCTCGTGTGTCCACTCTGGAGACACCACCGCCAACTGTTTCTGCCATATAACACCGGCGTTAACACTCCTGTGTTCTGGTATAAAAGGTTCAATAAGAGTGTGATGTGGTTTGAAGGGTGTAAGTGTTAAAGGTACTTACTTACACGAGGCGTATGCTCATGATATTTTCCGTCACCGTCAAAGCAAATTGTATATTATTACTTATTTTCTATATTCGATACAATGCTCTCTCGTAAATGGAAATTGATTGATGAAAGTTGAACGTATTTTTTTACCTAAATATAAATGTGATTGGTAAAACGACAACCACTGCCGTAGACAGACTGGTGACGTTGGAAAGTTGAAAAACTTGATTTTCACATCATACTGAGTTTCTCTTTAAAGTTTATCAGCTTCGTGCGGGCGTATGAATAGGTTTGATTTTTCTGAAGAGAGTGAATAAAGAAAGAGTTCTGTTGACCAATGGCGGTGTTTGTGTCAATCAGTCAAATTCCATTCTATTGTTTATCTTTTTTTTATGTTCGAAGAGTAGCAAACGAGCGTGCAGGTCACCTGATTTTAAGCGGTCACTACAGCCCATGGACACCCACATTTAACCTCAAACAAAACTGAAGTTATTTCTGAGGTCGTACATAGTTGCGTCACTACTCCTGAGGACTAAGATGGTTGCCTCGCTATAAGTATACCCGGCAACCGCACCTGTACAACCGATACACAAACTGTGTTACGGCGGATTATGAGGGCGGCGGCGGTACTTCCTCAGATGGACTATAGTTCTATCACCTCTAGCAATAAGTTAAAAAAATAAAGATACGAAAAGTGCAAATAACGGAACGTTTCCACGAAATTCGTCCACAGTACTGAAGTCGCAGATTGGCACGAAATCTTCTGATTTTGACAACTTGGCGGTTCGCGCGGCGGCGTGCGGCCGGACGCTGGCGGTCACCGAGCAGGAGCTGAGGTGAGGCACTCGACAACACTTCCCATCCATTGGAGCATTAATATATTGTAAGAGAATAATATGAATAAGGTGGACTGCATTCTCGTTCCAGGAAGCGAAAGCTTTCCTCTAGGATATCACTGTTTTCTCATTTAGAATGTTGTTTTATATTACCAGCGCGTACCTCTCTATTTAAATATAACGCGTATAGAAACTGTGTTTAAGTAACAAATACAATACCATACGACTTAAAATGATCACCGGGAAAATTGACTACTAATATTCGAAACAGCTATGTGGCCCCACACTGGCGTGTTCCTTCGCCAGAGCGAGACACGACGTTCGTGTTGTCCCCCTCTGGCGTAGCGCCGCCCAAAACACAACTGCTGTATGCGGCCGTAGTCTTGTGTAAATTTAAATCATCCAGCACTCACTATGCGTGCGATCCCCACGCGAGGCATAGACAATAAAACACAACGTGTGTTTGCCGTTGTCAAGAGGAAAACTAAATCCTAAGAATCATTCATTAATTGCAATTTTGGTAATATTTAAGAATTCAATTGTACTAAATTTAATGCAATGAATATTCGCAAGCTAGACCTGATTTAGGAATGATTATTAGCTGAATACGATAGTTTTGGTTAAGAATGTAAAATCTTTAGAAATATGTTTTAAAAAAAAAAAAATATCGATTTTTATAGCATAGAAGTAGCAAAAGAGTCTGCAGTCCACCTTACGGTAGGTCACCATGCCGGGACATGTGTAGTCAATCTTACATAGGATTGGAGTCTCATCTGACGTCGGCCGCAGACGCGTTGCTACCCCTTAGGACCGAGTTGAAATGCTTCGTCTCTCCCTCCACTACCTTCAAATCGCAACACAGTAGTGTTTAACACTGTGTTATAGAAAAATAGGCGTGGCGACAGTGTCTCCGGAGTCAAAACATGATTCAGTCACCATTAAATTCCATACCATCATCACATCCCGGTCCCGATTGTAATCAATGGATAGCAACCGTTAAACCTTGTCGGAGACCTTGTGGACAGTTTGAAAACATTCGACACTGGTTGACCACTAACCCACCTATCCGCATTGGACCAACGTGGTGGGGTATGCTCTAGGCCTTTCCCAATCGTGGGGAGAGATCCGTGCCCACCAATGGGACATAAAAAAGGGTTGGGAGCCATTAGAAGTTTTGACCAAAATTTAGGAGTGCTGTTGGAGATCTATATTCCGTATAGAGATCTCCAACAGCACTCCTAAATTTTGGTTCGTTCTACTACGAATAGCATTTGAAGCGGGTAGTGCCCTTAACAGTTCCCCATAACCCTCCCCACCCGAGGCACCGCCGCCACACCATACTATAACAGCAGTCTTAAACCCCGCTGTGTTTTGATTTAAACGGTGACACGGGACACGGTTAGCCTTGTACTACCGATATTAATTTGTCTATGGATAGAAATTGTATTTAGCATTGTTTTATGGATTGATTACATGTATTGGTCTATGGATAGACAATTTAATGTGGGTACTACCCTATCTACGTGTGTCTATGGGTATGTATGTGTCTATGGCTATCAATAAACAAATCAGTAATACCCATACTAATCTGTCCATGGAAGATCATCAGGTCGGTAGAATCTTTAGACAAATTAGTAAGGGCTTGTAGTGATGGTCACTACAACTACCAGGTGATGTTTGCATCCTGATGTTGCATGAATTTGCTTGTCGTTAACGCTTTTTGTCATGAAAATCGCACAACACGCGATTATTAGGTATAATTAAGGGTACTCCTTTTCACTGTTAACAGTACTTTAAAGCAGAAACTTGTTAAAGGTCACCCTTCGTGGTAGACCCAAACCCTTCGTGGTTCTACTCTGGAACCACGACCTACATCAATCTGTCTTATACCAGTAGTAAGCTAATTGATGGTAGAACTATAGTTCAAATCCATAGTATCGTCGCCGTCACAATCCGCCGTGTAGCAATACTTGTGTGTCGGTTGGAGAGGTGCGGTTGCCGGGTACACTTACAGCGAGGTGACCGTGTCAGTCCTCAGTAATGACGCATCTACGTACGACCTCGGATAGGAGTTCAGTCCTGTTTGTGGTTAGATGTGGATGTCTTTACACTGCAGTGACCACTTAACAACAAGTGACCTGAACACTCGTTTGCCACTTCAGTGTTTTAAAAAAAGTTTCGATATTGATCGTATGCATGTTGTGTCGATTTTCATGCCATTCATTTACAATTATCGTAACAATTTTAACAAAATTCCAAACATAATTGGTAGCAAAATTTAGTCCTAAATACGTTATTTAAATTACTATTTACTTTAATGCATCCGTTTGAACTAATTGAGTTAGTTTACTTCGAAATATTGTCTTTTGGACGAATTTGGCTACCACGATCGCATGTCGAAATTGTTTCATCCGGTAACTAAACTTGTCATATGGAGCCATACATATATTATGTTCTTGTAGAAACGTCTTTTAAGTTACGCCACGTCAATATAAGGCTAGTCCCGTCACGAAAATTCATGTTCGAAAACGTAGAACAAAACAAAACTAAGTCTGTTTGGCAGATCATAAAGTACGACAAATTAATTCTTAAGGACAGAAGCCATAAAACACAGCCTTGACCAATCCTCAAGTGATGATGCAACTAAATGACTCCAAAAGCGGAAGGTGAAATCCCCCAAATCTATATTAAGTGATGTGCCGTATCTACATTGTACATTTTTTGTAAACGATAATAAACCAGTCGCTCTCTGTCGCTCCTGCAATACAGTCGTTTTAATCATCGCATTATCCGCAATACAAGATTCACACGGCATAATATTGGCGTATGCACAACCAAAGCAAATACGCTAATACAATAAAGTTGAAGAGTTTGTTTGTTTGAACGCGCTAATCTCTGGAACGACCAGTCGAATTCAAAAAAAAAATTTGAATTACATCGTCTATTTATTGAGGATTTTTTTTACACTTTGATTATTTATGATAACATTAAACTACGATTCTTATGAGCGGCGCATTTAGCATGCAAAGTTTAGGCAAAAAAGTATGCGAAATGAGGCAACACGCGGATGCGGGCGGGCGGTGAACCTAGTGGTGAATAATAATATACACGCAAATGAAGTCACGGACTACCATCATCATCAGCTAGTGTTTGAACAAAACGACGGCGAATAGCAATCGACCAAGCGCTTGAATATTACGAGCGATTTTAGCAGTGACATCTATATTCGGTTTTTTAATTGGAAGACTAAATTGACAGATGCAAATGTCAAACGCAAGATGAATGTAACCTAATTATATTTTTTAGTGATTTCCGTATAACTCCCGTTATTTAAACAGTTTTTTTTCATCCTTATAACAATAGAAATTATACTTTTCGTTGTTCTTACAATAAAAATACCATTATAACAAATATTGTCATAAACAATAGCGTCGAAAACGTTATTACAATAAAAATAATAATAATAGTAAAATTTTACCAATAATTTTAGATAAAATTAATCCATAAATGTATTGTTTTATTTAAATTACACGAATACAGTAATAGATATGATAATTATTTTTAACATTATTGACTGTTAATTATTTTTCATGCCCGGTCCGTAATATGTAGAGCAATGCAAATTGTTAAGTGCAAAAAAAATAACGTTATTACGTCTTTTTTCCTATTCGTTACTTTACTTTATTATAACAAAAATTCGTTTTCAATACATTACACATGAAATACGTTCAATAAACCTCAAATTGTAAATATTTTCGGATAAGTCCAAGTGTAGTGCACCACTATTTCACTATTTCTAAAAAATTATAAAATCTTGCAACAATCAAATTGTAAAATGCCTCTCTCGAATAAAAAAGAAAACAAAATAATCATGCGTCAATAATCGTGTAAGTAAGCGAAGTATAAGTTGTAATAATGCCTCGTAACCAAGGTTATGTGATTCAGAGGGCACGTTAAGCTGTCGGCCTCGGTAGTTTAGGTAGCAGTCGTTAAAATTCGTCGGAGGCCTGTGGGCGCCGTTTGAAACATCCGACGCGGTTTGGCCACTAACCCGTACCTCCATGAATTATGGAGCAAAGTGGTAAAATATTCTCTAGACTGGTCTCAATTGTGGACAGAGGTCCATGCCCAGGGCATAAAAATGGTTGCAGGCCGCAAAAACAATGAGAGTATATAGCTACTGGAGTTTCCTGAATCACTTTTTCCGCTAAACAGACAAAAAATAACTTCATTTGACAGTCAGAAAACAAATCCGTGACGAGACTTGTACCTTATGTTCGTAGAATCGAAAAATATGAAATTTGTACTTCTTTTGGTGTATCAATATTGTGACATAATAATTGTATGTTTCCTAAACGTTAATAACATATAACCGTCTATAAGCCAATACGTCATCACACATCTACATATCATATCACCGGCACATATTGTTGCTTCATATACCATTTACATATTCATTTATTCTAATAATACCATCAAGTAAGTCCAAAAAGCAGTATTTACATTTCAAACAATATTATATATACTAAATAAATCAGGTATTTCGATGTATGTTCCGGAAAACAATGCGATGGTAGCACCAACAGATAAAATACGGATTATGAACATATTTATTCTGCCTTCATGTTGTCGTTCCAAATTTACAGAAAGATTTGTTTACGCGTATGTATGTATATTCACTCTATAGGCGCGCCGCCATTTTGACACTACGTTTCTGTTTGGCGCTATTATCGGATGTCATCGGATTTTAAGACGCAAAATGACTTTAAAAATGCACCACTGGATTATGTTATAGTATTACGCAGCGTAAAATTATTTGCGAAAAACTATGTAGAAAATCCATGATAGGGTATTTTTGACAGCGTGCGGTGGATAGGCGCTTTAGCTGCCGGCTGCTTGTGCGTGTGCGCCGGCTCGCTGCGTCTCGCTCTAGCCACCTTTCTCCTCTCGCTCGCACTCCTCTTCTATATCAAGATGAGGGGTTGGAAACTCAGCTCGGAAAAAAAGTTATAATACGTAATGCGTTTGCGAACGATCGCATTAATATATGCCTAGTAAACTGTGAAAATTTTGTTATTAAGGTGACCATGGTAACCTAGTTGATATATTTACCACTATGTATCAATAATTGAAGCGCGCGGCGCCCCGCAGCTTGCGTAGATCGTACCTGATCAACGAAGTTAAGCATCATCGGGCGTGGTAGGGAGTTGGATGGCTGACCACCGGTGGCCAAATTACATGCGCGCTTCCGTGCTTCGGCGGGCACACAAAGCTGTCGATCCCGGTTGTTATCATTGGATAGCAGTCGTTAAACCTTGTCGGAGGCCGTCTGGGCGGCTTGAAAACATTCGACACGGGTTGGCCACTAAACCGCATTGAAGCAGCGTGGTGGAGTATACTCTAGGCCTTCCCCAGTTGTGGAGAGAGACCCGTGACCAGCAAGGGGGCATAAAAAAGGTTGTAGCCAGCCCATCAATAACTAATACAGAATAAAGGTACATAAAAAAAAAACGTTTGTTCAGGATGGTATCAAAAGTATATCATAAAATTATTGATGTGTTCATTTCTATAACAACACAGAATATTAAAAATATTGTTAAATCTTTGAGTTTTAATATTGATGTAATGCAAAACTGATATTATATTTTCAATAATAAATTTGCTAATTGCCTTGCACATAACTAATATAATTAATATATTTTATTAAAGACTAGATTGAGGCCGCATTGACGTTTATTTATTGGACTAGAATTAAACTGACAATCAAGTGCGAAAGTTAGACAATCAGTGGGAAAAACCCTGACAAAATGTGACAAAATTAAATGCAATAAACAGCAAAATATGATTAGTCCCAACGCTATCTACTATTGTAGTTAGTATTTTCTTAAAAATAATGACAAAAACTATACAATCTACAATCATTTTAATAACGCCTTCTTAAATTCAAATTAGTAAAGACAAGCCATCATATCAAAAATCAACAGAAAAAATGACGTGTGACATTTGAAGTTTGATGTCACAAATTACATTTTATGAAAAAAAAATGTCTATGCTCTGTAATCGTTTTTTTTTTAATAACAATCATTTGCAGCTGGTTTTAGGTGGTCACTGCAGCCCTCGGACATCCAGATATGGATGGAGGTTAGATATAACCTCAAATAAGACTGGTCTAACTGAGGTCGTTACGTAGATGCGTTACTACTGCCAAGGACTACGATTGTTGCCTTATTTGTAATTGTACCCGATAACCACAGCTCTCCAACCGAAATACAAGGATAGTTTACGGCGGAAAATGATAGCGGCGGTGTGTCTTGACTTATTAGCTTACATCGCTTATTAAGAGGTATTATAAATAGCGCATATTTCTATGATTACAATCACAAACGGCCAACCAAAGAACTTCCAGTCAAGTTAATTTTAAATTTAAAGCCATTGCAACTGGCCTTGACCTCAATCTTTGATATCTCTTTTTATCATATGGGAAGAATATATTTGCCGTCTGTACCGTTCACTACGTAGTAGGAATTAAGGAAACAGTTTTTGGGGGAAAGGTAGCGTAATAAAACCAATCCCGATGAGTGTAGGTTTTACACTGATTTATTTAATTAGGTAAAAATGATTGCTATGAAATTATGGGAGTATGCGTGAAAATGCCTACATGTGTGCACTTACATACGAAAAATAACCAATACGCAATAATTGACGTCACGTGTACGTGCAATAGCTCGTACATAAAATGTCGTTATCAAACATCTAGCCAAATTCGACATTTTGAGGTTTTCGTAATCAGTAAAAAACGAATTAAAGGTTTCACTATCTGAAACTGTTTATTATATCTATTCTTGATATCCCAAACTCTTGCATATAACGTCTAGCACATTTTTAAAGAATTTAAGAAGCTCTTTTGGCCATAACTCGAAAAGTGGATTTGGTACATACCAAATCCACTTTTCGAGTCCACGTTCCACCAAAGAACTTTATCGTCCTTAAACTATAGTGCTGTTACATAACATCACTATAGTTTAAGGACGATAAAGTTCTTGTCGTGAAAAATTGTATTATGACGTGGATAACTTTATAGAATTTGTTTATTCGCTAATGCGGTCTCAACATTATTGTAATAATGAATGATATGATTTAAAAATAATATTAAAGCAATAATATTTGAAATGTAACTGCCGAATTGGACTGAAAAATCGATAAATCATTGTTAACTCATTTATCTCTATTTTTTAACTATTGTTGATCTATAGATTCATTGCATATAATATATAAGCAAGGAACAAATAATCGTCATATAAAAAAAAAGACTTTTAGTTCTCTGTTTCTTATTTTTCAAAATATTAACAAAAAGACATGTTATTCACCTGTAAACAAATGGACTAGTACTTCGGGACGTTATTGGTAGGTCAATAGAGTTGCTAGAAAAATTATTATTATATTTGAAATAAACATAAAAAATTCAACCAATATAAGTAACTTCTGTTTAAAATGTACATAAAGCTTTATGTTGTTACATTTTTAAAAAAAAAAAAAAATAAAAAAGATTAAATCAAAAACTTATTTGTTAATTACAGTTAAATATGATTTATTTA
>DWKL01002721.1:0-12348 GCA_018249415.1 Phareas burnsi | reverse complement strand
GTTACTTTTCCTTCATCTCATTCGCAGCGCGGGAGAGGGGTAGCGGGAGGACGGCATAGTAGGAGAATGAATGATATGAAAGAAAAACACAGATTATAAAATTAAGATATTCTGTTTTACAAAAGAAAAAAAAATATGTTTACTGTTCCACATTGCTTGGATTATAAAGAATAAACTATCCAATTTTATAAAGAACTCTTTTTATTCGATGTTTTATCATTACTATTCTAGACATTACGAAAATCCATTGATAGTTGTCATTGACACTAAGGATTAACTTTGTTATCTACATAGGTACTCAGATCTATTACTATATGAACCATTCGTTCAAGTAATGCTTGCCATGTACATAAATAAACTACAATTTTTAATTTTCTTACTGGTACTGTTATTAGCTACTACTACGGGTGATGGTGAAACAATATAAAAAATATTACTATAACAGTGTATGCATGACCAATAGTAACATCAAAGTAGTCAAAAATAAAATAACACTAGTACAACCTATAGTTAAAAACTTAATATTTCGGGTATAAAGTCTATTATAGTGTGCAGTTTTTATACTAATTAAATTTTCTATAGAGATATTACTGTAATATAAATCAAAATTAATCTTGTTTTAGATTAACCACTTTTCTGTAGAGATTGTAATAACACTGACAAGGAAAAGGTTAAGAAAACAATATGGAGAAACTAATTTCTATCACTTCAATTTTAAATTTGATTCTAGGGTTTACTAATTGGTTTTTTTTAAATCGAAGACGTACGTTGAAGATTATATTATCACATAGTATTGTACTTTCATTCATCTTCTTTTTTACTATATTTTTTTTACCACGTAGAAATCGCAAATGAACACGTAGTCTACCTAATGTGGTTTCTCTCGTCCTGGATTAGACATCAGTTATAAACATTATATAGCTTACTTGAGATTAGTCACAAATACTTGGATATCTCTGAGGAATGCTTCTAGTAAGTATACCTCCTACACTCTTACACTGAAATGTTGCGTGATAATGATGCCCCAGGAGTCGAACCAATAAAGGGTTGTATCAACTTAAGATTAATTTAATTTAATTTTTGTGCCATATTATTTTGTGAATTAAATAAGTACGACATCGATTAATATTTTATATTTCAATTATTTTTCCTTCAAATTAAATGAATTTAGTATATTTTTGAACTAGTTTATAGCAATTCTCGAAAATCATTCGTTCAATTTCGTTCATACTGCTTCGTCTATCGTTCTCTCTGTTAAAATTTCTCTTTCACAAAAGCAGCGGTCAAGGTGAGGACGTGTTTACTGCGTACTGTTAAACTTTAATTAAATAATTATTTTTCATATATCAAGTTAAATTTAACGTTAGTAATTGGCGTCTTATTTGCAATGGAATAGTGTTCTTAAAAGCGATTTTCTCGTTAATAATGTTATAGACAACCCATATTTATGCCATTACCGTTTCGCCATTTTCAGATAGACCCTGCTTCAATTGAAGAAATACATCTGAATAAATCAAGACCATCTTTGATTAGAACACACCGCCAAATATGTAAGTGTTTATATTTTATATTTATCTTTCACAAAACTCGTACATTTTTGTTTTTTTCTATTTCTTTTCGATGTATCCTTCATAGGCTAGATGTAGTGACTCATCCGTTCATGTACAATATATATGGGTTTAAACTTGTAAAAATTTGACTAATAAGCAATTGTGATAGTTTTTTTCTATATATCATTTGTAATTTGTGTAAATTGATGTTTTTTTTATATTCTTACAAATCATAAAAATTGGTATAGTTAAATGTTGTTCAGCTGCCATTTTGAGTTTGCCAGTCTGCGGACAGTAAAGTAGGTAGATAGTTAATTACTAGCTTTGGTAGGTAACCGCTAGATATCACAAGATGTCTGTATGGGGTACTTGTATAAAAATCAATATTTCATTTGTCGTATTGCGTTTATCCCGGTGCGCATGCGTGAGTTTAGCGTCTGCGGCGAATCTGCCCTTCCACTGTTTTGTCGTCATCGTTGGGGTAGCGCCGCGCACCTTTATCGATTGGATTTTGTTACTTATTTGATTTGGGACACGTAAACCGAATGGAAGATGATCACTTATCACATTTAATGTATAATTACTTGTCTTTTATTAAGAGTATTGATTATAGATGATTGATTGATTGAAGATGTTTTAGTAACTCACTGAAAGTAGGAAATAGTACTGAGCCGTATGGACGAGTGTTGATAATATTTATGTATTATATACTAATTACAAGGAGTCGTAAGAGGCAGCGTAATTAAAAGTATAGTATTTAATATTACGAATATTGTTAAACTTCATTCAGTGACGTGTGTAATATACAATATACGATGAGATAAACTTATCAAGATATCGTAATCACGTTTCTGAGGCCACGTGCGTAAACTGGTTTGACATGACTCACGTTTTACTTTGTTTTTAATGGTATTTGTTAACATTTTTTTTTTAAATCTAGGTTTCTTTTTGTACATCATAACGATAATAATGTCATGTTACATAGGACAATTCAGATCAGTAAAATTTGTAAAATAATATAACATGGTGCAAGCACTGTTTCCCCATTCATTTACATGCTATATTGTAATATCTATTCGTTTCGACATAAATACTTTATTTTTAAAATATAGTAGAGTTTATTGAAATTCTGCAATATATGGGAAATAGCAAATAAAAATTAAGAATTGTTACGCTTTAGATTATAACCAAAATGTAAATGACTTTTTTTTATGAAGTGAAGTTTCTCAAAATCGGATGTAAAGTACTCAGTCGTTTTATTTTGTTGTCAGGTCTGGAAATTGGAATAATAGCCGCGGTGGAAGCGGTGGTTCCAAGTTTGGAGGAAGCAAATTCAGTAACGGCGGATCAAATTTTGGAGGCGGAGGGGGTAGATTTGGAGGTAATGGGGGATATGGAAATAAAAAAGAATTTACCAACGGCCAAAATATGCGCCGCCCAAATTGGGATACCATGTCTCTCCAACCTTTTAACAAGGATTTTTATAACCCACCTGAATCTGTATTGAACAGATCGGCTTATGAAGTTGAAGAGTATAGAAATACACATGAAATCACAGTAAGTGGTGTAAAAGTACCAAATCCTATACAACATTTTGATGAAGCTAACTTCCCTGACTATGTAATGCAATCTATTAAGAGCAGTGGATACAAAGATCCAACACCAATTCAAGCTCAGGGGTGGCCGATAGCTATGTCAGGAAAGAATTTGGTTGGCATAGCTCAGACTGGATCAGGGAAGACATTAGCTTACATTCTACCTGCTATTGTACACATTAATAACCAGCCACCAATAAGGCGAGGTGATGGGCCTATTGCACTTGTATTGGCGCCAACCAGGGAATTGGCACAACAAATACAACAAGTTGCTACAGACTTCGGAAATGCGGCTTATGTTCGTAACACATGTGTATTTGGCGGAGCACCTAAGAGGGAACAGGCTCGTGATTTAGAAAGAGGCGTGGAGATTGTTATCGCAACGCCTGGAAGGTTAATTGATTTCTTAGAGAGGGGGACAACTAATCTGCAACGGTGCACATATTTGGTATTGGACGAAGCCGATAGGATGTTGGACATGGGATTTGAGCCCCAAATAAGGAAGATCATTGAACAAATACGGCCTGATAGACAAACTTTGATGTGGTCTGCAACTTGGCCTAAGGAAGTAAGAAAGCTAGCAGAGGATTATTTGGGCGACTACATGCAAATTAACATTGGATCATTACAACTGTCTGCAAATCACAATATTCTACAAATTGTGGATGTTTGTCAAGAACATGAGAAAGAGAACAAGTATGTCTTATGCACATATTTTAAACTTGTTACATAATTTCTATCCCATTTGTTACCATGATGATTTCTTGTTTGAAATGATTAGTAAATTGATTAGACTTGTAAGAATTTCCTCTAAGAAGATCTGAACAGTATAATTATTCTTATTATATAAATGTAATTGTTGAAATTATTAACTTTTCTTTTCTTCCATTAGGTTAAATGTTTTACTGCAAGAAATTGGACAAAGTCAAGAACCAGGAGCGAAGACGATCATATTTGTCGAGACCAAGAGAAAAGTGGAGAATATAACTAGAAATATAAGGCGTTATGGTTGGCCAGCAGTTTGTATGCATGGGGATAAAACCCAACAAGAGAGGGATGAAGTTCTATATCAATTCAAACAAGGACGTGCCAGCATACTTGTTGCAACTGATGTTGCAGCTCGAGGACTTGGTATGTTTATAATAAAATTGAATGCATTGGATTATATTTTCAATGTTGTAATTGTTTCAGTTATTTTACCATAATCTGCATTTGTTTTTATATTTCAGAGGCACTGGCGGAAAGTTATTGTGTTCTATTTGATTACTTCCCTAAATTATTGGGAATGTTACTGCACTGGATTTTAAGATAAACAGACAAGTCAGATGCAGTGGTATTTTCCACTTTCAGAATGCAATAACTCGTCATTTTACGGTGCCTCAAATGTGCCTTTCACTGAGATTGGACCCGCGGCCGGAAAGCTTGATGGTATGTCCGTGAACTCGGATACACTTGAGAGTTGAAGAAAACCTGGTGATGCACTTTCTTGATTAATTGATATTGAAATCTGATAAGACGGAATAAACACATCAGTGCATTGTTGAAAAACTTGACCATGGGTTGAGATGATCGGCAAGAGGTCAAGGGTTTTCTGTTTCGGCCACATTGGAGTTTTCAAGGGGGCAATGACTAAGCTTTCTAATGGATCTCATCTTAATTTATCTATACGCACCCTTAGCAAGACTCCAGGGTTCTGAGTGAGAGGCAAATATAGACTTATTATGCATATCTCTTTGTAACTCATTCATGTAAGTAATACGGCTGTGAGTTACCATAAGTGATTAAAAAGAAAAAATCATAAATTTTTTGTTCATTACTAAGTTTGCAACAGATTTTTAAATGATATTTGTAAATTCATTATTCTTTAATCTGTTCTAAGCTTTTGTTGAACTTACATCATAAAAATTTGAAGTACATTTTAATCGGAATTTTACTTACAGATGTGGATGGAATTAAATATGTTATTAACTTTGATTATCCAAATTCTTCTGAAGACTATATCCATCGCATTGGCCGAACAGGGCGTTCAAAATCGAAAGGAACATCGTATGCATTCTTTACTCCCTCGAATTCCCGCCAAGCCAAAGATCTTGTAGGTGTACTACAAGAAGCTAACCAGGTCAGTATTTAATTACTTTTGTTTTAGGGTTTATAATATTCCTCATACCTTTGGCATGGGTACGTTTTTTAGTGGCGTAACATGAATGCAAGTATGAGGTACATTAACACAGCTATATGCCTTCGGTGTCCACATAATATTTATCTGGATCCCATCCTCAGATGTTGTGACATAGATATAATGAAATTTAAATAATATACATACAAATTTGTATGGTCTTAAAGTTGTCTTGTTTCACTAGGTGGTGAATCCACAATTACAAACCATGGCTGAGCGTTGCGGCGGAGGCGGTGGTGGTTGGAATAGAAACCGGTACGGAGGCGGACGTGGTGGTGGCGGTAGCTTCAGGCGGGGAACGAATTTCGGAAGGGGCGGGAATAATCACGGCAACGGTGGTCATAAGAGATTTAACGAATATTAATTTATTTAAAGTAACACATAATTAAGTAGCCAATTCTCATAGGAGTACAACTGTGTGAGTGTTAATTAAGTATGTATGATTCTAGTATGATGTGAAAATATGAATCATCATTTTTAAAATGTACTTTATGTATTTATTTATAGTAATTATCATAATCCATGTTTCTCTGTAGTAAAATGCTGATAAGTATTTTTTGTTGCTGTGATATTCCAGTGAGGAGGTTAATTAAAATACTTAAGTTAAATCTCAAATTGACTCATGATTTCATGTTTGTTTCCCGTTTCGAGAAGCAACTGCCAAAATATTTTACTATCATTCCAACATTTCTTACTAAATAAGAACTAAGAACATTACAATAAAATTATTTGTAACAAAATATTTGTATTTTATTTTACTTCCGGTGGTACGTCAGTAGTTTCTGTAATTGCTTTTGAGACAATAGTCCTTTCGCGGTATCTAAAAATACAACAGGTTTGGTTTAAAAATGTCCTTATTCCCAAAATTCCTTACATTTTAAACAATTGCTGAAAATTTCGAATGTTCCAAAATATGTATCTGAAATCTAAAGGTTCATTTATAAAGTTAAAATATAAAAAAAATATATTTTCAAGACGAAGGTTCATCCAATATGAATAGATGGTTGCAAGATTAAATTGAACTGCATACATTTGCATTAGCATAGAACAAAATTTGGGTTTGGCGAAATCGAGTGACGGCCGATGAAGTGTTGAAGTGTGAAGGATAATCTCATTCTGTTTTGAAATAATGTGCGACTATTGTGTTTACAACTTAATAAGATTTACACAAATTTGAACGGTTCAGTTGTAAAATGTCAATTGTTTAATTAAAAACTCATTATTCCAATGTCTCGTGAAACTTCGTTCCTCATAATGTTTTTAGCATAATTTCCATTTTGGCAAACCGCTTTCCGTCTTCCCCCGGCAGCAGTATAGTAAACCATCTTGGCTGATGCCAGTGTATTTATAATAGTAAAATATAAAAACGAAACAAATTAAATATATAAACAAATGAATTAACTAGGCTTTAAGATTTCACTAAAGGTTTGGTCAGACAGCGGCGGCTATATTCACGCCGAGCGCGGCGGCGACGGGGCACGGCGGTTGTATTCACGTCGAGCGCGGCGGTTGTATTCACGCCGAGCGCGGCGGCGACGGGGCGCGGCGGTTGTATTCATGCCGAGCGCGGCGGCGACGGGGCGCGGCGGTTGTATTCACGCCGAGCGCGGCGGCGACGGGGCGCGGCCGTTATCCGAAAGACGAGCGCGACGGCGCTGTGTGACGTCTTCTATATTATCTAGTACAGTACAACTGTTCACGTCGGGTCGCCGTCCTGCTCCGCCCGCTGTTTGACCGAACCTTAAGTAACAAAAAAACAACTCAACTTGCACTGGCATATGGAGACGATTATTTGATACGGTAAAGCAACGTTTTGCGAAAGAGGCTTTTTACAAGAGTCATTTTGCCATTAAAAAAATATTGCTAGCCCAACGATTACATTAATCAATTGAACTAGTGGAAATAAAAAAAAAGTAATTACATTTTAATTTTTTTATTACCCATTGAATAGTTTGAATTTATTAAATATTTAACGAACAAAGTTAAATTATTGAAAATTTGACTTTTTGGAGTTGTTCATTTTGGGAAATGAATATTTTGAGATATAAGTTCTTTTGTTATAAATTCGTTAATACTTTATTTTCTTATTTAGAATTTTGATATGATACAATTTATTTTTCAGCTTTTAGCATAAAAGTTGCTAAGGATTAAAGTTTATATGGGAGGAAGGGTTGAACAGGTGCTTCTTACTTTATTTTAAATACATTAGAATAATCTAGAATTAAAACGTCTATAGGTAAATTATAATTTTCCACTAGAAACCTAAATATAAAATTTTATTTATTTGAAACTGAATTTTTAATACCCCATTAACTAAGTGTAGAATTTCTGAAAATCCTCTCTTAATGTGTTTTTACGTTATAAAAGGAATCTACTGTCCGAATTTATGTTTCAAGCGGTAGTAATTTAAGCTCTGCAAAGATCTCAGCCAAGCAGTCAAATAGCATTTTTTTTTTGTAATTTAATTGCTGTTTAATATTTAATTCTAAACTATAGCCTCGTGGATCTTGGTATTTTTCCAAATTCTGATTCTTTGTCTAATTTTTTAATTTAAATATCAACAACGTATATTATGTTTGTTTTTGACAAAAAGATTAAAAGTCCAAGAAGCCATCGCACAAAAGATATTTACTCTATACATATGTCAAAAGTATTTTTTTTCTTTATTAAAACGTGAGTTGACTGCTACTATATGGGCATTCTGCATTTTATAGGTTAGGGCTTATGGTCTTCTTTCTACTGTCACTTGCATGTAGTCAATTTTGTTCCTTGGTGAGTGTTTTGGTTAGAAATGATAGGATTTAGTGACTATAATATTATGCGGTGTTATTAGCTTAAACCAATGGTATTAGTCTTTTTGAAATTTGAATTTTATCCCATAAAGATTTTAAGAAATTCATAAGAATTCTATGTTTCTAAAAGGAAACTCACTAAAGTGAACGAAATGGCTTTTACGTGTATTGCAAGTTTTATAAGGCGGAATGATTTAATTAAATTGTAAGTGGTTGTATAATAAATTTTAATACTTTATTTTGATTAATAAATAATAAAGACTAGTTTTTAAGTGTGAATATAGTATTAGTTAATATAGTAGTATAAAGCATTGTGTAATTTTCTTTATTGTCACGTGATACTATTTTATTACGACAAACTTATGTATTGTGCGTATTATGTGTAAATAATTATTTTACATGACATATATTAATAACGTGAGTGGATTTATACACGTACATATTCATACTTTACATACATTAACGGTTTTAAATATTGTTTTGAAGATCCATCATAAAGTACTAAAATATATGTTATTAAAAGTGGGCATATATTATTTGCGTTTTTACTTTATTATATTAACTTCATAATATAGTTTAATTATAAACTAATGTTATATAATGTATTTACTTTTCAGATTTAATCAAAATGTTAAACAAATAAAATCGACAAGTACATTTAATTTGACTAAAATAAACAATGTTAAATATTCAACACATGTACAAAAATCCATAATAAAACAATTAAGAGTAAATTCGGCACTGCACTGTAAAAGATTCTATTCTGTGAAAGCTGCCCAAAATGTTGATGCAGAGTATTGTAATGAACATAACATAACCATAATTGGCGAAGATGTTCCTGGACCGTTTAAAGATTTAGAGACGAGTAAATTTCCTGATTACATAAAGAACTTCTTGAGAGAGGAAGGTTTTACTAAACCAACTGTGATACAGTCGCAAGGATGGCCAGTAGCTTTGTCTGGAAAAAATTTTGTTGGCATTGCACAAACTGGTACTGGAAAAACATTAGCCTATCTTTTGCCAGCAGTAGTCCATATAAAAGAGTCAAAAGGAAGAAGGGGTAGAGGTCCAAGGGTACTAGTTTTGGCCCCAACAAGGGAATTGGCAAGACAAATAGAAGAAGTGGCAAAGGACTTTGAAAGGTCTATGTACATAAAGTGTGTTTGTGTATATGGAGGGGTTAGCAGGGCTAAACAAGCGGCAGAATTACAGCAGGGAGTAGATATTCTTATTGCTACACCAGGAAGATTGAATGACTTTATTAACAGTAAAACAACAAGCCTTAGTAGATGTACATACGTGGTGTTAGATGAGGCAGATAGAATGCTGGATATGGGTTTTGAGCCTCAAATAAGAGAAGCATTAGAAGAAGTGCCTCTAGAAAGACAGATATTAATGTTTTCTGCAACATGGCCTAAGGAAGTGAAACATCTCGCTAAGGATTACTTAGGCGAGTTTGTACAAGTCAACGTTGGTTCTACAGAACTATCAGCAAATCATAATATTCAACAAAATGTACACATTTGTGACCAAGAAGAGAAAATGGACAAGTGAGTGTAGTATTACTATTATTTCAAGTTTTGGTATGTTGGCAGAATTGCTTAATGGTTGCTTGCATTGGCATAACTATCGCAGCTGTTTCTGCCGTATAGCAGCCTTTAGTGCTGCTCTGTTTTGGTATCAAGGCTGTTATAAGCTAGATTCATTTAAAATATATTGTCTTAATCATGCATGTCATATAGGCAATCATTCTATTTATTTCCCACATCCTTTATGGAATTTTAATAGAAATGGAGTTCTATCTTTATACTATTTCTGACTCTTAGGAACTAGTCTACTGTATCTTGTTCAGATGAACAGAGCACCTTAATCTTTGTGCTATTATGAGGCAAAAAAAACATTTTCTTAAAAGGAATTATTTATATATTTTGGTTCAAAATTATACATTAAATATTTGTGATTACAGGTTCAAATCAATAATGCACCAAATATCAGGTGATGGCATGGGAAAAGTATTAGTGTTCACAAATACCAAGAAATTTGTTGACAACTTAACCCTGATCCTACGTAGGAATGGTTGGCCAGCTGTCGGAATTCATGGTGATAGGACACAGGCTCAAAGAGACAGTATCATAAATAAATTCAGGAGTGGACAAACCAACATATTAGTGGCAACGGATGTTGCTGCCAGAGGACTCGGTAAATTAATTATCTTTATATGTTATGTTTAAGAAGTGTAGATAGATGTGCAAACATCATCGACCTATGGCCCATTGCTGGGCATAGGTCTCCACTCAGGATGGGAACTGTTAGGCTATGACCTAACCACATTGGCCAAAAGCGGATTGGTAGACATCACACACCTTTGAGAACTTTACAAAGATCTCTCAGGTATGTAGATTTCTTCACAATGTTTTCCTCCACCATTAAAGTAAGTGATAATTGATTGCTAATATGCACATAATTTTCAAAAAAACAGACATGCAGTACTCGATCCCCACAGCCCCAGTGTGAATGCTCAGAATCTGAACCACTAGGCTATCACTGCTTATGTGATGTGCAATATCACCTGATATTAAGGAGTTACTGCTGCTAGTGGAAATCTGTAACAAAATCTAAATATGACAGGAACCCTGCCTGACATAGATTACAGATATGTTGTTAACCTTGGAGACTACATTGGAATGCCTCATGTCATTACGTCTTACTTACTGTACTAGAATACAGCATAGCAGCAGTACGCTGCTAAAAGTCAGAAACATTTGTGGCAGTGGTGTCACAGTTGGACAGTAAAGAGTTTACTATATGGGTTTGATTGATGGTAAGAACAGAAGGTTAGAACAGTTAATTAGCTCATCAACATATCAGCTAAAAATTGTTAATTTGGTTTGGTGAGGGAATGTAAATAGTCGGCTCAATAATGGATCGCAGAAAAGTCAAGAGGTACTTATTGACCAGTGTCTTAATAGATTTATCTTTGTTAAATTTTGTTTTGTCCAAGAAAATCTGGAATATTTATGAATTACTAATGAATGAATGAATTAAATTAATGAATATAAACTATGTTATTAATGTTGAATATGATATTCAAAAAGCGACTACTACCAAACTGATATTAATATCAAAACCATGGAAATTGTTTTATAATCATTTCATATTTGATTTCACAGATGTAGATGGAGTGACTCACGTCATAAATTATGATTTTCCAAACACTTCAGAAGACTACATCCATAGGATTGGGCGTACTGGCCGACAAACGAACAAGGGTGTCTCCCACACTATACTAACCAGTGAAGATGCAAGACAAGCCAAGAGCCTCATGTCAGTGTTAAAGGAAGCTAATCAGGTATAACTAAACGCCTTAGTGTTTATGCTACAATGTTTTAGCCAGAGTGTGTCAAATAGGGGAGTCTGGACTATCAAAGGAATATTTTTTTTTTTAAGTAATGGAAACAGCAATCTGTGCTGTGTGTGCAACCCAGGGGTGTGCATCGCACCTGATCACATGAAGTCTCTGTCGCGTACGAATAACTCTGAATGAGCCCATAATCCATATTCACATAACAATCATCTTCATATAGAACTGGATATCTCACCCTTAATGTCTTCGTCATGCGTTACTTTTTTTTTTATATTCGGAGAGTAGCGAACGAGCGTGCAGGCCACCTGATGTTAAGTGGTCACTGCAGCCCATGGACACCTCAAACAAACATTCAACCTCAAACAAAACTGAAGTTCTGTCTGAGGTCGTACATAGATGCGTATTCCTGAGGACTATGATGGTCGCCTCGCTGTGAGTGTGCCCGGCAACCGCACCTCTCCAACCGAAACACAAAAACTGTTTCATGGCAGATTATGACGACGGCGGTGGTACTTCCCCGGACGAACTATAGTTCTACCACCTCTGAAACTCTTGCTACTCTTAATGACTAACGCTGCATGCGTTAATCTTTAACGGTCACGAATAATAATGAATACATATAAATAGTGACTGCGTAACCATACCTATCAAGCCAGGACACACTAGCGCTATCCCGAGCCGCTATAAGGTATAATAGGTGTGGCGGTTATGCCGCCGCCTGGAAATGTCAGAGTTCCACCGCCACCTTTAAACGCTCCGTTTCCACATTTTAGTTTAAGGCATGGATGCACAGTCCGCGGCCCGCCGGTCGAATACTGGTGGCCCGCCGACAGCAAAAATAATACTCTCATACATTCGAAAAATATTGAAT
>DWKL01002720.1:0-12349 GCA_018249415.1 Phareas burnsi | reverse complement strand
ATTATGAAGTAAAAAAGTCGGCGTTTTATTATATTTTGCGATATTTTGGTATGTTTTCTACAGTAATTGAAGACATCACGTGACAAAGGAAGTATGTTACATATTTTCAAGTTATTATTTTATTAAACGGATAACAGTAATAAGTGCTGTCGAATCAGATGCCTGTTGCATGCATTTTTTTTATTACTAACAATATCAGTGCAATACAAAGGAAATATTGTTATAAACAATACAGTACTTTTTGTAAATTACCCATTATCCCAGAATTACTACTAAGACATAATACATTAGTTGATAATGGCGCCATCTATTGATTATTAATACGGCGCCGTTATCACCTAGTATCTTCAATTAATACAGTACGCATTATTGCAATCAGAAATTAGTTGGTTGGTCGCATTGGTTTCTCGAAAATGAGTATTAGAAATCTTTCTAGGGTACCGCAATTAAATGTTAGAAACGGAAGTCTTTCAATTTCGATCTGTCTATCATTACATTATATCCGTGAACGTTTACTTCGACGGAACCCTTAACGTCCGTGGTCAGACAGGCACTTGGCAGATTTTATGACAATCGGTCGATAATGACACATGAAGTAATAAAATGATCAATAGTATCGCTTCCTACTCTTATAGTCTACATTGGATTCCCTGTATCACGGGTGCCATATATACACATACAAAGACAAGTATACAAACATATAAACCCAGAACAGAAACCTGAATTCATGATTTACATGTTTGCCTGGAGGATCGAACCCAGAACCCTCTGCATGAAAGAGCATGGTTACCGCTGCGCCATATGGGCCGTCAATGACGATGATAAAACGATAAAAGATAATCAACACCGAAGGATAACAGTTATCATCTTGAACATAATTGATTCGTATATTTCGGTTCATTGTAAATTTCAAATGCCCCATTGCCGTCCATTCAATTAGTTTTCTCACAAAGGAAGGTTTTGTGCTAGAGATTCTAGATTATGTGGTTGTGATAATTGTGGCCATTGTCTTTTCAACCCTCCCGGTGATTAGGGGTGTGCGTCAGCGGCAGGGGTGTTGTAACAATGGGTCAGTTGATATTCTCTATTGACGTAATCCTTTGATTTTCAATTTGTTATCGGAATTTTATAGCATTTTGAAAGGTCAAATGACTTCTTCCTTTTCTCTCTTTCTCAATCTTTTCAAATACATGTAATGATACAAAATCCTAAAATTATTTATATTACACGACTAAATATTATTATTATTAAGTTTGAAGAATAGTGAACGAGCGTTCATACCACCTACGTTTAAGTGGTCACTGCAGCCCATGGACACTCTCGTCTAACATCAAACAGGACTAAAGACCTATCTGAGGTCGTACGTGGCGTCACTACTCCCAAGAACTAACATGGTCACCTTGTAAGTATACCCGGCAATCACACCTCCCCGATGGAAACATAAGAACTGCTTCACGGCGGACTATGAGGGGCGCAGTGGTACTTCCCGGACAAACTGTAGTTCTACCACCTATCTAAAGCGTATAACAACAATCTTCGCGGTTGCCGGGTACACTTATAACCGAGGCGACCATTTTAGTCCCCAAGTTTAGAGACGCATCTACGTACGACCTCAGACAAAACTTCAGTTTTATTTGAGGTTAGATGCTGTCCATGGGCTGCAGTGACCACGTAACATCAGGCGGCCTGTACGCTCGTTTGCTACTCTTCAAACCTAAAAAAAACATTGTACACTTATTTATATTGAGTGGAATTTACATTACATTATATTTACAGAGAGTGGAATTACTTGCTGGTGTCTGTGTTCCCTAACACACATAACCTAGGACTCGGTAGGACCAGAGTAAATAGGTTATATCTAGGCAAGCGAGTTACATTTTAGGTCACATCATAGCTTTCAATCAGGTGAGATCGCAGCCAATCCCGTGCCTATTAGAATATAAAAACAAATATTATTATGTACAAATGTAAAAACAAATGTTACGATAACATTTTCAGGAAATCGAATCCGAGACCTTCTTCGCGACACATCATCACGCGTCATTAACTATACAAAGGTATATTAACTGACGTTCAAGCGGTCATAGCTTTAATTTGAATAATGAACGGAGACCGTTCCTTTGGTTAAGTTTGGTTTGGTATGTTTTTGATTGATGTTTGGTGGTTACGGCTCGACAGTGTTTACACTGACGCAAAGAGCAGTTATGGCCTAGCAGTATCAAATTCGGCCTCTCGCTCTGAAGATCCAAGTTCGAATCTCAAGCACACAAATTTTTTCGAAGGTATGTAAATGCAACTTCAATTTATATATCTCTACGGTGGATTTTACAGTGTTTAAAAGGCGTGGGGTGTTATAGTACAGATAAACCTAACTGGAAAAATTATATAGACGGAATTAATAGTGGAGAAAAGCATCGTGAACATCTTGAATGACTAATAGTTCTCCATAAAGTTCTCACAGGTGTGTGAAGTCTACTAGTCCGCTATTAACTGGTGTGGTGCACCAGCCCAGTTATGGGGTAGAAAAGCATTGGTTATTATGATAGTCGCTTAGATTACTTTGGGTATTAATGTTGCTATTATTGTTAATTAATGTTGAATATCCTAAGGGATAAGGAAATCTACATATTCAATGTAATTAATTTGCTCGATAGATCCTTCAGACCTGGTTGTCAGTGGGACACGTCGGCCTAAATCCCAGGTCACTTACTTGCATAAAGCGACTAAGGACATCTTATCTTAGTTTCGCAAGGCGATCATATTATTCTATACATTAATATGTGAACATCGAAAACTGTGGTACCTTTTTTAGTATTTATACTAAAAGTGGGGAATGCAACTTCTATCATTCGAAAGGTCCTGTCACATAGACGTGTAAGAAATAAAATCATAAGTAGATGTTGCCATTAAAGCAAGTAAAGAGTGAACATACACAAATAATTGTCTCAGACAAAGAAACATTTTAACAATTAAATGAGCGTTTTGATGAAGTATATAGCTGTGTTCCCCTAAACCTTTGGCTTCCCTGTACGATAGAATATGAACAAAGTTGTATAAATAAATAATAATATACCGTTATTTCTGTAGGTGTTTATTTAAAATTTTCGAATTGAGGTTATATATGTATGTACATAATTGAATACTCTAAAGATATTAAGATAGTTCTAGTAGATGGATCCAGTTATTACATTAAAGATTTGATTCAAGTACAATGCACTGTGAATGTTTAATACACTTTTACCGGAACTAAATTACTACCTATCAAACTGTCTATCATCTAAACTGAGAACTTTTCAAATTTGACGTATTGAATACATGACGATAGGTCATGTAAAGCTGCGATCAATGCCAGTATATATAATATAAGTAATACATAGTTATTGATGATAGGTGTGTGTTTTATTTTCAATATGGAACATCGATGTGGCATATAAAGCAAAATGCCAATATACTGTTTTGAAACAAATAGGTAATTTATTTCTTAAAATATAATTTACATTTTTCATTTGCCACGATTTTCTTTGTTATTTAAAGCGCTATTTATTTATTACCTGACTAAATATAATCCAATTTAAAAAATATATTTAATTTCGTTTTAATATTTTATTTTAACGACATATCCAAAGAATTCGCCAACGCCTATGTTATTTATGTTTATACAACTATATATGCTTTCAATAGTATAACTATGTGGCTTATCAAAAATTAAAAACCCCAAAGTTGTATTTGTGACTACCTACGATACTATTGCATATCGAATATGGATTGGATTGTGAAAAATTATGTTCTGTGGTAAAAGCATTATTTAGTTACGTTACGTACGCCTTTTGCATGCTGTTTGTGGCAAACTAAAAACTACCTAGTTTTAAACGGTTACACCAGCCTTGGACATTTACCATACCTAAACATTCTTATATTCTAAATAAATCTCAGACAAAACTGTGTCTTGATCCACTGAGAGTTGATGGGCATACATGATCTGCTAAACCTTCGTGCTGGAATACAACACTGCGATAATTTCCCACCTTTGAGGTTTATCCATGCTACATTACATTACATGTAGCACGATAAGGCTATAAGTCGTTGAAAATTACGATTTAAGATTGTTTATTTTCCAAAAAATTTGTAATTATTTGCTGAAAAACATATTTATAATTATAAAATATTTCGTGAGCTGCTTAAAATGAAACATGATTACAAATTGCATTTTATGTTATAACAATAATAATATATAATCATTTATAATATAATACAACCATTAACAATACAAAAGTAGGCTGTTAAACACAAATCTTACATGCTAAATGTACAGTTTAAATGTTCGACTTTGTTTAGTTATTAAAAATATATATATTAAACATAACATACATTACCACATATGTAAATATTTTTACATAAAAAAGACATCTTTAGTCTGTTATTTAAGTTCAAGCATAATTCATCAATTTAATATTTTTCTTTGAATTTAACATTAATTTTTTTTTGGCAATATCAGTAATGAGTAAGTTTATGTGATCAATAAATATATCTTGTAAGCAAATAAATATATCCCTCTGCTAGGCATGGATTTCCTCTCAGGAAAAAGGGTTAAGCCATGGTCCACCATGTTGGTCAAGTGCGGATTGGTAGATTTTACACACCTTCAAGAACTTTATAAAGAACTCTCAGATGTATAGGTTTTCTTCGCCCTTTTCCTTCACCGTTAAAGCAATTGATAATTAATCCCTAATTTCGAAAGTTGGAGGTGCTTGCTCGATTCAAACCCCGAAAACCCAGCATGACAAGCCGGAAGCTTAACCACTAAGCTATTATTGCTTTGTTCCTAAACATTAAACATTATAATGTGTACTTATAATTAATATGTTTAGGTTTTCATTACTATCATAACCTTCATATTATCCGTAACCAGTTCTACAATTATTTACCGTCACCCAAAGATACAGTCAAACTGCAAATAGTTGCTGAACAAGATGGAGTCCCATTTAGAAACCATCTACGTTTTCATATAAACGTTCGAAACATGTATAAGAAAACCTGGTACCCCGAAACCTCACGATTGAATTTTGTTACCTTCTTCTGCAATTATCCACTGCTCGTAAACCCGTCACTCTGTTATTAGTATCCGTGTATTAGCATCATTGTAAATGTGCCCTCATAAACCGCCATGAAGCAATTCCTTTGCTTCGATTGGAGATCTGTGGTTGCCGGTTACACTTACAGCGAGGTGACCATATTAGTCCTCCAGAGTAGTAACGCATCTACGCATGACCTTAGAACTTCACTCCTCCTTTAGATTAGATATGGGTCTTCGGGTTGTAGTGACCATTTATTATCAGCTGGCCTGAACGTTCGTCTGCTGTTCTTCTCATAAAAATTAAATAACAAAGTGATCGTCTTCGCGCACAGCCCTTATAATCCGCCGTGAAGCAGTTTTTGTTTTGGTTGTGGAGGTGTTGTGGTCGGGTATGTTTAGAACGAGGCTCCTATCTCTATCTTATGAATATTAACGCATCTCCGGACGCCCTCAGATAGGACTTTAGTCCTCTATGTAGTTCGATGTGGGTGTCTATGGACTGCAGTGACCACTTAATCTAAGGTGTCCTACACGCTCGTTTGCTTCTCTTCTCACAAATATATAGTAACATAACAGCAATAGTATTCTAGTGCTACATAGTTACATTTTTTTAGAGGAAATAGCATTTTTTTCGCGTCCATTAGAGAGACAGACCGATTAACTGTGATGGTCAAGTGGATACTCATAGCGAATAGTAGCGTTAGATGAGCGCAGTTTATCGCGATTTAGGTGGTCCAACCGTATTACATCGAACATGAATTTTATTTCGGTTTTAAAATGTGAATTATGCTTTCGGAAATATCCACATTATGTATAGCAACTATTATTTCAATAAACAATTATGACTATTAATTTATATTTGTGATGAAAAATATATGTTTAGAAAATTTGTCTTGCTTGCAAACCATTGTGTAGATCCAGTTAAAACTTGTTTCATTCAATGAGGACTTCAGTGCAATTGCGTTAACAATATAAATCCACTAGTTGACAGTATTGAGTGTTTAGACCGGACACCGCTAACAAACAGTAATCGCTCGGTGACCGAGCACCCCTCTCTCTTCACTTCAAATTGAACTCGACCTTTGCACTGGAAAATTATCCATTGTTATTTTCTACAATGCGCCCTGGAGCATAGGTCTAAATGTCGTAGACGACCATCTGCATTAGAGTCTTCCGTAGCTACTATCAGTAAAAGTTATTGTTTTACTGATAGTATGTAGCTACACATAACCCAGCAAAGTGACTACGCTAATATCGCCCCTTCTAGGAGGGATACGTAGCATGGCGAACAGTTGACTTGTAAGGATGCATGGATTTTCAAGGAAAAAAATGCAATACATTAATGACAATATAATAAACATACCATCTATAAATAATTTATATATTAACTGGGATTCCATCCGCGAATACAATTTGAATTCTATTTTCTGCTCAAATCCCATATGTGTACCCCTAATTTTGAATTGAAATAAATTGTGCGAATGATTATACCTTATATGGTGAAGAAAAAGATGATTAAGAAACCACATGCCTGAGTTTCCATATTGTTCTGAAACGTGTGTGAATATAGTAGAATGTGGTGGTTTAAACCGTAATTCTAATAAGAGACCCGTGTCCAGGCAGTGCAGTAACAATCGGTCTATGATGATGATTATCAATCACTGACATTAAAATAATACGCTCTCTTTAACTACGTAAAGCAATTTGGTCAAGAAGTCCTATTTATAGGAACTATAGCATTGGCCATTTAACATTGAATAGTTTGTTACGTATTCTACGCCAACCGCCTTTCCTTAAATATTACTTCAACCCTAATAAAGTAATTATCACCTCTATTGCAGCTGTTCATTTTATGTAATAATTATATATTACCGCTTCCTATCTGTAATATTAAATATTTTTGCTTTTATTTTTTGATCTAACAACTGTTTTTATGTTGTTTAACGGTTGTGACCCACATAATAACTGCTTCATTTCCTTTATGACTTCATCCCCTGTACCTCGTAACCAGTTTCATTATTGCTTTCCTTTTCCTCTGGCACCTCTAGGATTGAAAGAGATACCATGCCAATAAATTTGTGGAAACCAGAAAAAAAGGTGAAGGTGCATAATGAATTGCATTGTCATCGTTCAGTTAGGGTGGACACATCGATTGGGGCAGTGCTAGTCCAAGCTTAAGTAGGTGGGTGGGAGGTGACTATCATAATTGGGCCATAGATTTACAGAAAAATAAAGATTCCACAATTTTGCATAACTGGAAACTGCTTGGTTTTAGAAATATTCATAAACCGATTTTTTGTAAAGGTTAAACATTATTTTTGAAAAATATTCCCTTGCATACTTAATATCAAAGTTTCGAGATTATGTGATCCTTACTGCAATGAAATATATAATTTATTATAACGCTTACTTTCCTTACTTTTACTCCCGAATTTAACAATACCAAACGTCACATTCAGGTAGACAAACGCATATAGTGTTTAAGTTATTTGTTTTTCTAATACATGGCACACTTAATAAGGAGTTAAATGCCAAAATAGGAATTGACTTCTTGGTACTTGGTAATTTTTTATGTCCCCCATATTCATACTCCTTGGATTATTTCTCGGACAATCATAATGTTTGTGTCATGTTACAACCAAAATCGTATTTAACACAGATTTTTGAATGTTGTGGCGCCAGACTGGATTACCGCCAGTTGACTTGTAAGTAATTTCTTGAGCTATCGCTATTGGCAAAATTCGTTCGGGAGATAGCGAATCATGTTTAAATCATGAAAAAACCGTTGCGAACACTGCATTGCTTGTAATGTAGAAAACTTATCGTTATAAAGAATAAAATAGTTTTAATTAAATTTTAATATACTACATAATTATTGATTAATCATAAAAATAGACAACTGTTTTCCTTTATTGCGCATATTTTACATTGTAATTAGTCAAATTCATTTTTTGACATCAAAGTAAGATGCACTTATTTATTCAGTTATTTGTATATGTAACAATTATATATAAAATCACAAAAACTTTCATTGGGAAGATGTCACACTCGATACATTCTGTGACGTAGCGATTTACACCGGGTAGCTGTCAACCGCACGCATGTCTTTCTTATGGAGCTCTTGATTGGGAACAAAAAGGTTTCCATAGTTTTTGTATCCGATATATTTATTCAATCATATTTACCTACCCACAATACATTTGCGATGTCTGTAATTCATGTAATATAATATATATATAATTCGTTTATAAAATAATTCGCGAAATGACAATAAAATGTTGCAAGTTAAACACAAATATCTGGGGACACTGTTCTTTTTTAGTCTGCGGGTTTGGCTTGGTTAGTGGGGGATAGGGCGTGTGGACGCATGCGCCGGGTCCGCTTGGGGCGTGCGACGGAGGAACGCGGCAGAACACGGTCACGCTTGCGTGTGTCTGCATCGATCCTAACACTTGGCGTTCAGGAAGCCGTCGGCCGCCGACGCTGCGGCGATCCGACTCATCATGCAACCACCGCCTAGAAAGGTAAGTGCACCGACGGCAAGTTCACGGCTACACGGTGACGGGAGGCCTGGCAGCTGCCCCCCGGCCGCCGAGCCGCTGGCCCGAGCTGGTGAACGAGCCTACAACACATCCGCGTGAAACAATTGTCATTTTCAGTGCCAGTTGCATGTTTTTGACAGTATATTATATAACTGTAACAAAAACGCCGTAATATACCATTATCCAGAGATTAATTAGTGTTATGGGATTTGTTTCCTTGAGTTAGCACCAAACGTTACATTCATTAAAAAGGTTATTTATTCCATGCTATTTATCCCGTTATTACAGCAGGTATTGGCGTTGGTTCCTTTAAAATGTTGACTATTTTCAAATTAATATTTATAATCTGTTGTAAATGACAGAGAATACTTGAAAGATGCTTTACAAGGTCTAGTTTAATCAATATCAGATCATAAATCCCATCTCAAGCAGGCGGTGTTTTTTATTCTCATAATGTTGTTCTAATTTTGTTATATGATTTTAAAATTGTATCACAATATTATTTAATACGACCTAATTGTTATGTGTTTACAGTTTAATGTGGCATTGTGAGTAAAATGCGAAGTGAGTCTCCAAGTAGATATTATTTAAAAAATATTTGTGAATGTGAACCTGATGAACAATGAACGGTAATATATCGCTACACTCGTGACTGGGGTTGATTTTTATGAATAAATTAAATTATGAATAAATTAGAACTCATCTTACTAATATATTTAGATAAAACATTTTCAGTTTACCTGTTCCATTTGTTTGTTGGCACAGTGTATGGAACGTTCGATTTAAATATTTCGATAGGAACTTATATTTAATTGGAATTTGCATTTATTTAAAATATGTATTTACCTACGACATGAAACAAAATAACAGTGAATAAGAAGCATAGAACAAATGTTTAATTGATATAATTAAGAGATACGTTTCAGATTCAGATACGTATATATTTAAGTCACTATTATTGGAATACTAAAAAATTATTTCAGGTTTTATTTGTTTTATTTCAAAAGCATTTTATTATAAAACACTGTAGTTGATAGCGAATTGTATCTGATGCAAAGCCTTCAGCGCGGCTTATTTACTTGCCCGTTTTACAAATTCCGCTATTCTAACTATTACACCGATATACTCTTGAAATGTCAATAAATAGAAGTATAAGTTAAAATAAACGGGACATCAATAAACAAATTTAGATTCCGAAACCTAAAACGTAAATAAAGTTATAAAAATTATTGTTTTGGAAACATAATTAGATACTTGTATCTATTGGAAAAATATATCAATATGATGATTCACGAGACTTCTTTAAATACTTTAAAAGGTCAGGAACCTTTTATGCAGATTAGTATAATCAGGATTGTTTTAAATTTTGCTATATTATTTTTATAATCTCCCTCCCGTTACTCACTCCGAGTCTGGGAGCTCTTCCTCTCAGAGTAAGAAGGCTTTAGGTACATGCTGGTCGAATGCGAAATGGTAGACTTCGCACCTTTTATAAAGAAACTCTCAGGCGTGTACGTTTTCTAACACCTTTGCGTGATAATTAATTCCCAAGTACGCACAACTTCAGAGGCGCGCGCCAAGCATTGGAACCCCAAACGCACAGGTCAATGAAAAGCTGAAATTTATACTAGCACTGCGTTAGTTTTAATTGAAATTGTATGTAAAATGTCAAAGTGTATCGTGAATGATACGGTTTCTGGAATACATTTTCATACGGATATTGTATGGGTGATATTGAATAGTTTTATTAAAATTAATGTCAACATAATTGATTTCCTTTCCTAGTTTCACTTACTCTTATACAATTTTATCTTTCATTAAATGTTTCAATATATAATGTTACGTTTCAATATGTATAATGATACAGTGGCCACCTTAAAAGTGTGACATACAGAGTTTCAAATTCAATCCACGATGCAGAAGAAAACGGAATTATGAACACCGGTTCTGGATTTAGTTTTTGTGTTTATGGAAAACCAATACAGGAAATCCCTTAAGCGTTTGGTGAAGTTTAAACTTTACACAATATTACGAAAATGTGGAGAGCAAATCTGTACGACCACCGCCGTTAGCCAAACATTGTGTCATACCGGGTTATGACTTGACTGTTTGACCCAAAAACCTCAAATCTGGCACGAAGGCGGTCTATTAATGTCTTTACATACGTTCAGTATGCTTTTAGCTAAATTAATGCGGAAATAATATGTACATATAAGATATAATCGGCTAAAATCGTACATTCTAATTTAAAACTCCTTTCGATCTTTGAAATCTACTAAAATGTAAATAACACGAGTTCACAAAATGCAGTATTTAAATAGTCCATAAATCTAGCATTTTTCTAATGAGACAGTACTCGAGTACTGTATGTCCGTTTGCTATTTCGATGCTATAGAAAAGTCATGCTGTACCTGGTTGCAAATGTTTGTTCATATTGATTGATTGATTTCCTTTCCTAGTTCTACATACTCGTACACACTTTTCTCTGTCACTAATCACCACCCCACATGTTTATAGCTTATATTATTTAAAGCTTATATCACCACCCCACATGTTTATTATTACTTAAAGCTTATATTATTTTATAATTCAATCCCGATGTGCTATTGTTTTCTGCTTGCCTTGCCTAAATATTGAGTCGCAAAGAACGGTTTCAGCGTTAACTCCGTTTTTTGTCATCATTTAGATTACTTTAAAAACCCGACTGCAAAAACAATTATCTAATACCAAATTAGAAAAAGCAAATGAAACACTCTATTTTGTTTTTTTTAAATTTTAATAAGTTCAGTGTCACTTTCTCTATGAACACGATACCTAATATGTTAAAATCCAACCAACTGTTTAGGTCACAATCTGTATCAAAAAAATCGTCATATACAAACACACACAAATACATACATACATCACAGAAATTTTATTATCCTACAGATATCCTTATTTATATAGTTTAGTTTGTCAGAACCTACACCCAATATTACTTCAAAGACACTTTAAGGTGGTTTAAAGATGTAACCAGAACGGCGCGTAAAACCTATAATGAGTGAGTGCAACCATTTTTTTTTTCAATTTGATAATAGATTGCTCATCGTATCTATTAAATATATTAATTTCTCTACTGTAAAATGTTTTCCTATCGAGACATATATAGTTTAGAAAAAATAACATGAATTGAAGTACAATTATAAATAATTGCCTGAAATCATTTCAATTGTATATTTATAGTATCTATGACTTTTACTATTTCATAGTCTATTAACTAAAAAATAAATAATGATACTTGAAAGTGGTCTGAGTTTGAGCTCAATTGTATATTATTTTCAGTAAGCATTGAAAACTTTTAATTGCTGAAAAAATTTACAGTTCGCATCAATCATATTAGATTTTTAAAAACTCTCTATAATTATTTTACACGTCTAAGAGAGAGAAATAGAGATATGACCAAGAATCAGAGGAAAAGTCTACGTTACGATCTTAGTTAAAAAATACAATATCCAATCGAAGTTAAAATAATCATTTTATAAAGACTAAACAAAACAACGACATCAAACGTAATTTTTTAAATTAAAGAAGTACTATTTTATAATTTAATCGTTGTTTAATTTATAGAAATCTAGAAACATTTAAATTCTTCAGCTTTAACTTAATCCCACTAAATTTAAATTGCTGTTACTCACTACTTTGCCCGCGACGTTTTTTGAGACAGGAATTATTATTAGAATTTAATCTACATGAC
>DWKL01002719.1:0-12349 GCA_018249415.1 Phareas burnsi | reverse complement strand
ATATTTAAATACAAATTGCAGGTTTTTATTGATTATATGGAATTATGAAAACATTTAGTTCTTCATTCATCGTTATATGTTTATATCAGCATAAATTTAAGCGGTTTAATTCAACAATTAAATACCAGGAAGAATGTAGTCTGGTCAAAAATGTAGTAGGTACATTAAATTTAAATATCAATAATAATCATAAATCAATACGCGCAACCAAGCTTGAATGGATTTCCTACGCGTGAAATGTCACGTATAATATTAATTATAATTTTCCCACGACACCTTCAAATCCTTGTGTTACGTTATTTTAATCTTGATTAAGTTTAAATTGTTTTGTTTATGAATATATTTACTATACTCTTAATAAAACAAGTCGGTGTTAAACAGAAAATAAAATAGTTCATCTTTCTGATTTTTCGTAATTTCTGTTTGTATCATCAAAAAATTCACATCTTTAGCTTCAAGAAATTAAAACTAGATGTCGCATGTACATTTTTTAAGTCTATAGTTTTGCGTATTGCGTGTCTATAGTTTGTTTTTCCGTATTGTTTGTACATTTTCAGTGTTTATTGGCCCGTTCGCAATTCAAAATTACAATATTTTTTTATCATCGAAACAAAGAACTTGTTTTTAAAATATGTCAGTTTTCTATTTAAGCAATTCTATTATAAAAATATGTGTTAATCTTTTATTGCTGGCACAATGACAGTACCACCATTACAATTAATGCCCGTCAATGGTTTGATAGGTATGACAACGCTGTCAACTTAAGACAAAAGTGATGCGTTCTAATTTAATCTTTAGGGATCTTGATCTTTAGGTGTGATCAGGGTCCTCCAACCCTCTTTTAGGTGTTAACGCTATTGTTCGCCCTCCTTCATGCTCTATTCGATATAGATTCGATGTCGATGGGCGAAAGTGATCACTTAGATCGGTCAACAACGTGCCCACTTTAATAACGTGAAAAATAATACTCATATTGTTGAGCTCATATAAAAACCGATTCCTTTAAACGTCGTTAGGTACATAGCATACACGTGTTTGTTTAAAAATACAAACAGATCTTATCAATCTAGATACGTTGAAGCGAGTTCGTTTCGCCCGGCGTTTTTTGCACGAACTTCTAAACATTTGATACTTAGCATGATTTGGCAAAATTCGCGAAACGAGGCCCGTATTTCATACTTCCATTCTTTATAAAGTAAACTCGTCAATATGCGGACAAGAAAGTTAAAATGGGAATGGTACCACCGAAACAGGTCCCGACGAAATCGATGCATTGAATGTGTAACCGCGTGTGCATAGCTATGTCCATAGACTAAACAAATGTGTAGATTCTACACTACATAGAACCAAAAATAGAGGCCGTTACGGTAGTTATTTCTACATTAATATTTAAACATTATATGACAGTCCAGGAAGAATGCTATCCCAATTTTTATATAACCGTTAATATATTTAGTTGTGTTTATCTTATGACGCCATTTTATAATCTGTCTATTGTATATATCGCACCAAAGATGCAACCCTGAATGTGGAAGATCTGTGTCGAAGCTCTGTTATACCCATTTTTATACCAATAAAAGGTTCTTTTGGGGAGATTTCTTAAATGATTACGGAAAAACGAATTTCCTTTCACATATAATTACACAGACTTAACGGTATTACATAAAGTGTAAAAAATAATAACACATGAAATTTATTGGTAGGCGCTATCTATACTTTTCTATATATCTGTGGGTATAGCACACAAAAATCCAGTTCCTCCAAGTATTGTAATGTGTGGGATCCGAACTTATTTATTTAACTGTCTCGAAATTTGTGTATGTATTTTATATTTGTTCTTTTGTGATTGAAGAAGCAATTGATCTGGCATCGATAATCCATTCGATGTTAAGGGATTATTACCAACGTTGGACACATGTCACCAAATCCAATAGGACGGGATTCTCACCTGAAGATGATTATTATTTTTTATTTAGTATAGCAAGTGAAACCTTCGTGGTTAGGATTCCAGTTATGGTTAAGACATTCCTACATCTGACGACTAAGATGCTCGCGCCGCTTGTAAGTGTACTCGACCAATTAATTGTCAAACCCAAATATGATTGGAGTCCTATTTGAAGTTGACCAAAGATCGTGTAGATGTGGATAGGATAGGTTCTAAGCCTAGTTGTAAGGGCAAGATCTTACCCCACCATTTAAACAAGAGAACAGAGGAAGACCAACTCTTATCACTTGACTATTATACAAGAGAATTAGATGTGGTGATCAGGCCTACGGAGTCGAACAACAAAGGGTCCTTTTGAAATGTATTGGTGCTTTTCAAAATTAAATTGGAACCCTCAAAGAAGTATATCTATGCCACGTGTTCCAAACCGTAAACGTTCGACTTTATATAAAGCTTATGTTTGCGGTTAGATGAGGGTGTCTATGGACTGCAGTGACCATTTAACATCGGGTTGCAAATGTCCATAGGCGACGGTGACCACTTGTAATCAGGTCCACCTGCCTTAGCGTTAGTTTAAGATATAAGGGTGGCCTCCACGCTTCAAACCTAAAAAATCTCCATTAATACTATAAAGCAGAAATAGATGTGTTAAGTAACTTTTTTAATAGATGTGTTAAATAAGTTTTTTAAAGTGTTTTACAGGTAGAACTCTGCGTGGGTCGAATGGGGTACCACGATAGTCATTTTGTCTGTATCTCACCCTGTATCTTGAAACATCTATAGGTGAAATGATTTATTTGCCACGACATGGTCCACCTTTTGATATTAGAAAGTTCGTCGAAGTGTAAATTGTTCTGCGAATGTAGTTTTTATTTTATGCTCAGACAAAATGTGTTAATGGATTCGGTTTTTAGTGTTACGTACAAAAAATAAAAAAGCAGGTACACAACGCTTATGAAATCACTTATGTCTTTTTGTGTGACAAATATTTTTACAAACGTTGGAAATTTTGGAATAGTTACGATAATTATATTTAGGCTCAATATGCTAGATATAAAAGAAATGTGCTCGGGTATGAGCTTATGAGGGTATTAAGGGCTTTTCAAAATAACTCGCTTTTTATTGTAAGAATGAACAAGAAGGAACAAAATAAATATGTTATAAATTATCCTGAAAAATATTTCCCCGTTTCTAATATTTTTAATATTACAAAATACATGACATATCCAATATGGGTAAATCCAAAATAATCTTAAAGTAACTACTCTACCCGTTATAAGCGGAATTAATCCGGTGATGTATTGGCAAGTCCTTTGGTATTGCAAATGTCCATAAGCGACGGTGAACATTTTCCACCAGGTAGCCCGTCTGCCTTATCGCTAGGTTAAGAGATAAAATAATAAATAAACGGAAAGCAACATTATGACCATCAACCCGTTATTGTCTCTCTGTGATGCACGCGCCAGAAAGGTTAGGTCATAGTGGTCAAGTGCTGATTGGTAGACACATTTTTTTTCAATGTAATGGTCACATCACATCACGATGTTCGTCTATGTTTCACGATGTGATTATTAATTCCTACTAATCACATAACTAGAAACACGTAATTAGAAGAATTAAGGGTGCGTGCCCAAGATTCGATTCCTAGAAACTCAGAGAGAGGCCGAAATCTTACCACAAACCTATCACTCCCTTTTTTGTTATCAATCCGCAGATATTTTTTGATAAACCTATTGTAAACGCATTGTATCTACTACAGTTGTTCTACAAATAAATATTGTGTGCAATTCACGCAAAAAACAGACTCGCGCCTTAAATCGTGTTTCAATATGGCCTCCCGTCACGCTTCTGGCTAGATGACAGTCACGTGATTCAAAGCTCACTCTCGAATAAGTAATTCGTAAATCGAAATTGAAACTGGATAATCCAATTATAAATTATGAGAAATATTTCTTTTTTTAATTATCGACATAAATCCTAGTTTTATAGGTTAAAAACCAAGAATGTCCGTTTGCATTAACGATATTTCCTTCTTAGGAAGACATTGAGGTATAGGTATATAGGTAAAACTTACCAGAATAATTACTTTTATCAACAATTAAAGTATTCCCTGATATTTAAGGATATATTTTTTGCTCCTAAAGTGCAGATAAATAATTACGATTGGTAGTTTACTTTGACAAATTATACTGTCAACTAAAGTCAAAGTGGAGTCAAACGCAAATTTTGTATAACAGCCAGTGAAAAAGCAGTTACGTTTTTATCATAAATAAAGTACCCAAAGAATCTTAATTATGTCAATCATATCTTTAGTGGTTAAATCATTAATTTAAAAATGAATATTATTAGTCAATTTCATTAAATATTGTAAATGTTGTACATAAATAATAATTTACTTAATGAAATAACTAGATAATAAATAAGAAAAAAAGAGGTAGGGGAGTCCTTTATTATTACACGTTATTACAATTTACGTGACGTCACATTTTTACCTACTTAACAGTTTCGTTTAGACACCTAGATTTTACATTACATCTAAAGCTAGGGATAATTTAATCGACATATACCCTAAGTCGCCGAATACAGAAAATGAAAATGAAATATGCTTCATCCGAAGTTTATTATTTTGGCATAAGTATGTAATATCTTTTTACGGTACCCCAGATTAAAAAAACACTTGTCAGAACACTATTCTGTATTTAAATTTAAGTGACATTTTAAGAAAGAAAAATATGTTAGTATCTATAGGTCATCAATCTAGCAGCCTGAAACCCGAACGTATACCTAAGTATCCATACAGATCATATTACTAAATATATTTGCTGATCGTATTATAATGGCTGAATGAACTACGCAATAAAGTAGTGACGACCTTATGACAATATTTATGCAGAGACATTTTAAAATATGTAAATAACATTCTTTATGACTTGGGGATAACCCAATCGCATTACTGTATTAATTACAAGATTTCGCCCTCGGCTCCGTTCATGTGTATGCGTTCGCTACTAACTTGTGCCTATCTCCACCAATTCACGTTGGAGCAGCGTGGTGGAGTATGTTCCAGGTCTGCTTTTTACGTGGGGAAAACATGTACCCAGCAGTGCAGCAGCGGGGGCATAAAAAGGGATACGTCTAAAGTTTTCTTCATAAACATGAAATTTCTTCCAAAATCGGTTGAAATGGTTCAAACATGTGTAATATATGGGCAAGCAGACAGACAGATACACAAAAATAAAAAACCGTATTTTGTTTCGGTAACATGCGAACAAGCGTATGACCTTACAAAATGGCAGTTACTTTGAAAGCACAAACACATTTAAATTTTATTTATTTGCATAGATAATAATGTCTGTATTGAACAAATAAATACATTATCTTCAGCCGACGATAACCCACTGCCGTACATACTTTTTGCGACGCGATTAGGAACCATAATCCTTTACTCATGGCTTCACCTCGTAGAGATACTGTAGTACGTTTATTTACTTTGATTACGAATATTGAATATTCGTTTAGGAATAGTCTTAGCGCTCTAGATGTATTTGGAAAGTGTCCCGTTCAACATCGCACATGCGCGTACTGGCCGATCGTAGCCTAAATCAACCCCATGTCTAATTAATTTTGGAACATATGTTTTTTTTTTCATACAAGAAGAGTGGCAAACGAGCGAACAAGCATGTTAAGTGGTTAGGACAGTCCAGACAATCACATCTAACCTTAACCAGAACTAAAGTCATTTTTGAGTTTTTACATAGATGCTACTCCTGCGGATTAAGATGGTCGCTTCGCTGTAAGTGTATCTGACAATTACCTAAAGGTTGGACGGTTTGAAAACTTCTGACACCTGTACCTTCATCCATGAAACTGTATTACGCAGGGTTGCATTTGCTCCAAGCCTAGCTGAATATAGAGAGAACCGTGTAGTAGTAAATACGAAACGGACTTTTTTTGGGACAAAAGGTCGCCTATTCTTCCCGAGGATGCAAATTATATCTTTGCCAAATTTGATAAAAATCGGTTCAGCGGTTTAGGCGTTTATAGGTCTAACAGATAGACTAATATATACCTTCCTTGTGTAAGTCTATTGATACCTTCGCATTCATAAAATGAAGTATGGATATCAGTTGGTTTAGAAACAAGGGACTGCTATTAACGTGAAGTATTGATCAATCGCCTTGGTAATCGAGTATAACGAATATAGAGCAATAGGAGATAGAGGATGCGAGGACAAGGTCTCCAAGATGTTTGCTTCACTGCACTATCTTATCTGCGTCCTCACGGGCAGTGTTTACCTCTCTCTGTTGATGCTCCACTGTATGGATAGAATTTAATTTGAAACTTATCGCTAATAAAATTATTAGGTATATACGAACTCAATCGTCGTGTGTCGTTCAATCTGTAAGTAAAAGTTTTAAAGAGACGATTGCGATGAAACGAAACCATAATTTATTGCAAGTAAAGATTAAACCTACTGCTTAATTGTGCTATTAGTTCTAACGTCGTATATATGTTAAGTATGTAAGTTTGTACCCTTGTATACATAGGAACATACTTGAAAATTTACCTGATTTTTTATGTGTCATTAGTTACATATACATAGTAATAATTGCATCATGAAACATATTTAAAGATTAAACTATATCTGAAGATTGTAGAGACAAGAAAATGATCGCAAAGCATGACGAGCTTGTTTGTGGGAACACTAAGCGTTAATCAATAAATTATTTGTTTTTATGTTAAGATAAAACAAACGTGCAGGCCACCTAATGGTGGTCACTGCAGCCCATGGACATGTAGTACATCGAACAGGACTGATGTCCTACCTAAATATAAAGTAATAAATAAACATAAAGTTGTACGTAGATGCGGTACTACTCCCGCGGACTAAGATGGTCGTCCCGTTTGTTGTTGTACGAGACAATCACTTTTTTACTACCAGGACACAAGTTTTGTTTCACGACGGAGTATGACGTCGGAGGCGACACGTCCCCGGTCGAACAGTAGTTCTACTTACTGAAACTTTGTGTCAGATGTTTAATAATCTGCGTGACGACTTATTTTTGAGAGACCTTTTATGAGATTTATTTCATTATTTATCTGTTATGAAGTTTATCCGCCCATCATTCTGTAAGGCCCACTTTGGCATCATGAAAGAGAAGTACCGGTGCATTGTTTTTAAGATCCTGAAGCTTTCTTACATGCATAGTGTCCACAGAGGAGGTTTTGAGGTGAGGAAAAACTTTACATATTCTGATAATTACACCAAAAGGTCGACCATTTTAAGATTTCTCCCGTCCAAATAAAAAAAAACAAAAATGGTGCACCTTGAATAACACCTATTATCTGAATCATCTGTCTATCTGGATTTAGAGGGAACACGATACCTTTGAATCAAGGGGTTTCCCGCTGTCTTTATCATGTTCTCGGTCTAGCCTGTCGAAGGGCAACCTATGTTCTCTTTCCATAACCTTTTTCCATATCGGTTATGCAACTTTTATGAATCAATTCCATTATCAACCCGTTACTGTCCCACTACAGGGCACGGTTCTCCACACAGAATAAGAAGGGTTAGGTTTTTCTTCATTGTTAAAACAAGTAATAATTAATTCCAAATACGTACATTCGAGTCTACCAATCCGCACTTGGCCAGCGTGGTGGACTATGGCCTAACCCTTCTCATTCTGAGAGGAGATCTGTGCCCAGTAGTGGGACATTAATGCGTCGATGATAACGCACATTCGAATCCCGGACACGGCTAGGCTAACGACAAGGCTATCACTGCTTTTTTGCATAACATTTTATAAATAAACACACTTCGTGTCAAATTAATACACACAAGTCATATGGGACATATCCTTCAAACGCACTTCTGAAAGTAGGATAGAAACTCACTTTTTGTTGCTTCGGCAATTTACTTGGATATCTACAATTACCCCACATCGCTGTAATGATAGTTCTGACACAAAAACTGGTAAATCAATTTTAAATTCATCGTTTTTCATTGAGTCGTTGATTACGGCCACGTATTTTGTTGCGTATCTAGTTTGCTGTGTGAAAAACTACTCGGCTTTCAATTAGGCTTGTTACGTAATTATTAGGATTGATCAGCGTGCATCAATATAAATGCGAACCGTGAAAGATTTGGACGCGCCGTCCTCAACCCCCTACTGTCCTATTGCTCGGCACGGGTCTCCTCAGAATGAAAAGTGTTAGCCGCTAATCCACTACGTAGCCCAAGTGTGTATAACAGATTTGGAGACACACACCTTGGAGAATTTTATGGGGAACTCCCATGTGTCGGCGTGTTCCTTTACTGTTAAAGTAAGTCATAATTAGTTTCAATTACACATGACTACTGAAAATCTAGCGGTACTCGCCCGCGATTCGAACCTTGGAGCCCCAGAGTTACAAGCCGGAATCTTGTCACAAGGCTATCACTGCTTTATGTTTGGACGCTTGCTTTTACTTAACGTAATTAACTTTAAATTTAAACCTAAAAAGGAGGTCTATTTAATTTATATGCGTGCCCTAGCCGCTCTAACTCCATCGTCGCTATCCATCCATGCTATTTTTTCATAATTAAATTTCATAATGTCTAATCAAGTTGTTTGAAGGATATTGAATTGAACTTAAAATAATAAAATAAGTTACTCATCTATAATTTATATCAATGGTTAATTGACTAAGATAATGCAAACACAAATAGAAATTTTAATTTCATTTTAATTTTGATTTTTTCATAATTATCTTTAGAGTTTCGTATGTATTTTTGAGTTTTATGTGGCCAATATTTCTTCACACAAAGGCGTCTTTCTTTTAGTCTCATCGAAATCTAAAGTCTTCTAAGATTATTTAGAAGACCTACTGATTTGAAGGTTTATATTTTTTACGCAGTTTATATGTATATATAAAGTTAAGCTATTATGTTTCAGCGGATGTTTTAAAAAAAATGGTTTTGAACCTTAAAATAATGTAGGAAAACTGGGTTATTTACGGTACCACACCAATTTCGATTTAATTGTAATAAATGATAAAAATGTAATAAATTCATTTCGTTCCTTCCATTCAAAGATTTCTTCCGTGGGCGATTTGTTACATTATATATTGATACATCATATTTCTATTGTAACCAATTTAGCTGAGTCAGTGCAGATCGCTAATAGACGTAAACAGAGATTGTGTAGGATCAGTCAGGGTCAAAATGAGTACAATAGAATCCATTTGCTAAATCGAACCCGTAACAAATCTACTATCTATAAAAACTTAACATGTATTTCAAACTATTTCGAGACTGCGAAATATGTCTACCGCACGATTCGCTAAGCATTATCTCTCCAACAATATAGCTTTGAATTCATTAATAAATATTTCAGTTTATCGTGGTTAGCCGTGAACCCGGCTAATTTAATACCTACATATACAATTACAAATTATTATCACATCCATTTGACGTAAAAGAGAAATAACTTTGTTGTTACGGACGCTAGATGCGTTGAAAAAAGATGTAAAGTTTCCTAAACTTATAGCCCCAAAATAGGATTTCCTGTATTGCAAATACTATACACACATAGACCCAGACGATAATTTGATATATCTGCTCGATCGAGGTCGAACCCGGGACCCTCTGGGCGGTAGACCGTAGCGTGTAACTAATTTAGAATACGTACTCCTTTTCTTGTTTTGTACCGGCTGAGACGCAAGCCTGAAATAATATTGTTTGAATATTTTTTAACCTCATATCACATATTTATTTAGTTACAAAATCCACAGCTCTTTGTATTTAAATAATTATTTCTTTTTTATTTTTTCTTACAGCCAATTACGGATTTACATTTTATAATTTATTATAATAATAAAATTTCCACCACTAATTATTACAAAAATATTGTGTGTTCACTTTTTATTTATACACGTGTGCATTCGTGTATGTGTAAATGTGTGCGTGTGTAAATTGAAAAGTTTAATGAGTAAGTTTTTTCGTTTCATTGAGTAAGTCTTTTATATTGGATTTAAAGGATATATACGTAAAATATATAATGAATACTTATAGTATATTTGACTCATATCTTCCGCAACCTATAGTGGCCACCATTGTCTTAGCAGACAAACATTTTGAATTGAGTTCCACTGAGGTATATTGAAATTTTGCTTCTTGTATATCTATCTATCTATCAGTCTTTAGAAGTCCACTGCTGAACAGGCCTCTCCTATATGTCGCCACTCCGACCCGTCTTGTGCCTTCTAATCCAGCGGATCCCCGCTGTCTTCTCTAGGCCATCAACCCACTTAGTCGGGAGGCGGCCTGTACACTTCTTGCCGAGGCGTGATCGCCATTCCAGGACCGTCCTTCCCCAATGGTTATCGGGCCTTCTAGCGATGTGGCCTACCCATTGTCACTTCAGTTTGCTATATCTAAAAGCTATGTTGGTAACCTTCATTCGTCTACGGATTTCCTCGTTTCGGATTTGTCACGTAGAGAAATACAGAGCATAGCTCTCTCCATAGCTCTCTGAGTGACTTCGAACTTGCTCAAGGCTGACAGTAAACGACCACATCTTGGCGCTGAATGTAGGCAACACATTTCTTTGAACATCCTCGTCTTCAGGCACTGAGGTATATTGTTGTATATAAAATGAAAAAAATGTAATAATATAGAATTGAAGCGAAATTAATTGAATTGACCCTGGTTAAAAAAGCTATTTAAATAAAATCGACTCAAACGGATTAAAACGTATGTTTACGGGCTTGTTAATCAATTCAATGATCTGCACAGTATGTACAAAGTTAATAGTTGTGTTTTGTGTAATAAAAAAAAACTGCGCGGCGATTTCCTCCTTGGGTTTTTTTACTACGCTTAAATATTAGAGGCCATAAATTAAATTTTACTGTTGTAAAATATGATCAAACTTCTTACTTGATTTCGCCAAATCATTTATGCTATAAACTTGTCATAATAATTTAAATACTTACGTCAAGTGGTCTTTTTTTTACGAATTGATTTACTTGTAATATTTTCGTGATTTCCACTTTAAGACGTGCATATTTAAAATATGAATCATAATGGCCTTGAAATAAAAATAGTAGAGTAATTAAGATTTTTGATTGATCTGATTAAATTTTAACACTAAGTCATTATGTTTCATTGATAACACTACTGAGTTTTTAAATGAAATATATTCTTTTATATTTAAATATATTCTTTTATTACATTTGCATTTTGGAAACCTTCCATGAAATAGCTTTTTATTATGAACAAAACATAACCTGATGGGAAAAGTTGCCCATTTCTCAGATCGTTTGCGGAAGGAAAGAATATATGTGTAGTACATATTGAATGGAAATTTTAAAATACGTAGGGATTAATAAAGTATATAATTATATTAAGTAATTTGTATAACTGAGTACTTTTTAAGGTTTCGAACTCAAAGGAGTCAAGGAACGCTCTGCCAGTCTGCATTTATTTTTGCTAGTACTCACTAAGGCAACGATGAATATTAATAAGAAATTTATTTTATTAATAAAGTGTCCATAGAGATACCCTTAACGTTACCCCTTTACTTGTATAGACAAGATTCGTGTTTCAACAACGATTTTTGCTTTAGCTCCATCATAATCTTAACACAGTGTGATAGTGTAATCTATAAAGCAATCATCAAAAAATATTACATCGGCCAAATGTGAGTCGGGCTCGTAAATCAATCACCGATCGAAAACCATGCCACACCTGGGCATATCCCACGTCAGAAGAAATTGACAACAAAACATTCTTGTTAAAACATTTTTGATAAAGAGTATATTTATATATTATTAAAAAATACAACGCTTGATAAAATGACAATGTCTAAAAAGGCAGCCAAAATTTGCCGCTATTATAAAGTACTTTCCGTCATTGTCTCTATACTATTATTTGCGAAAATGAAGTAGCATACTGGCATCTCATCTATTGGTAAGTGGCCACTGCCGTCAACGGACATCTGTAATCTGCAATTAACAATGGAATTTAATTCCTACCTGAAGTCGACCTCAGATACGACTATTACCTCTAAGGACTAAGTTGGTATACTTCGTGTGGGTGTCAACACAGTACCGTTTAACATCGCTGTTATAAAGCAGTAATAAGTATGGCGGTGGTGCCTCTGGAATCGTACCATGAAGCGCTCTACCACCTTTACATAGAGCTCACGCATAACAAGGTGTTAAGTACGTTTAGACAGGTGGTAGAACTATAGTTCATCCGGGGAAGTACCACCGTTATCCTCATAATCCGCCGTGAAACAATTTTTATGTTTCGATAAGAGAGGTGCGGTTGCCGGATACATTTAGTGAGGCGACCATCTTAGTCCTCAGGAATAGTGACGCATCTATGTACGACCTCAGACAGAACTTCAGTTTTGTTTGAAG
>DWKL01002718.1:0-12350 GCA_018249415.1 Phareas burnsi | reverse complement strand
TAGAGCCGGTAGTAGCGATGTCTTTGATACTATTAGTGTAACCTTCACTGTTACTCTGTGTTGAATTCGATATTGTCTTATAATATTTTTAGTTATTTGTCATTCATAAAATTACAATTACAATTATGTATTATTTAATTTTAAGATGCATTATCATGTCTAGTAACAGTATTTTAAATTATTTTGTATGTGGTGAATGTAGCAATTTTAATGTGAACAAAAATTGTCGGCACAGTGAGCTGATCACATAAAAAAAAATGGGTTGCATAGGATAAACAAGACCTGAAAAGGAGATCAATAGTCGAAAAATTTTGTTCAGAGCAGATTCCACACAGAATTACTTATAAATGTCACAATGGAACAGACTTCACAAGGTGTGCCTTTTATTATTTCCTTATCAACAAAAGGCATAAAAAATATTTTAACTATCATTAAAACTAGCCTCTCCTAGAGTTCTCCATGTAATGTAAAACTTTACAATCAATTTGGGCCTAATACAGGTATCGTTACACTGACCTTTCATGAATTGATGCTGAGAAATTCATGTATAGTATTGAGTTATTAGTTGTACTAAGATATTAACATTGGTAAAATTTTACATTCCAGAGTGCGTAAAATCCTAAGCATAAAATTTTTTGATGATAATGATAATAAGAGATGGAAAAATAATGTTGTTAACAAAAACTTTGAAGTGCTTTGTGTGAGCCAATTCACTCTGTACAACACATGGCAGGTTTGTATGCTTATTTTTAATTTAATAATAAACACAGACATAGTACAGCCCAATACCACACATTGTTAATGGTATACCATTGATAACTATTTTGGAATACATAAAGTTCAATTTTGATAAACACAGCCATAGTACAACTCGATATCTCACATGGTTCTTGGTATTATGTCAATAATAACCGTTTTTAGCTTGTTTATAAATAAACTGGAGGCACTCCTGCCAGATGTCACTGTGTGGCATTATCCATTGTCCAAGTTGCAATTAAGTGGAATGCGTGTTTACATGTGGTGTAGTCTTGAATATATAACAATTAATATTATGACTATTTTCCCTATTACAAAAATAATTAGTTTGTTCACTATTATAAAAACGATCAGTCAGTGACAAAATTTAATTTGGATTTAGGAAGAATTTTATAATATATATGTACATGCATTTTATTAAAATAATATTAACAGTGAGTAGGGAATTACACATAATTTTTTATTTTCTAGGGTAATAAACCAGATTTTCATAAGTCAATGCCTGCTGCACAATCTAAAGAATTCTATGAAAAGTTTTTACAAATGTTAAAAAAGGCATACCATCCTGATAAAATTAAAGGTAAGTTGATTGATTTTGTTGATTATTAAAGGAACATTGAAAACCCAATAGAATATATTGGGAAACTAGCAACCAGGATGAGAACCTCAGAATATTCGAAGTCTTGTCACTGTATAATTTATCATTTTAATAATGAAATAACACATTATGGCAAAACTGCTTGAGAGTTGTGGTCACTGCCATCTGTGAACATCTGTATCCAACTGCATATTGAATAGGAATCTGTAGTCAATTACATGTGTTGCTACACTTGAAGTCTGTGAAAAAGCCTTCAAAAAAATTAACCACACTCTTCAAAATAAATAGATGTCGCTGTTGTGTTTCCAAAGCCGAACATCGAAGACGGTTACTGTTCTACTCCCTTTACCACAATGACCTAAAATATAAGTAAAGTTTATGCCTGTCTTAAGAGTGACCAGTAACTAAAGTAAGCAAAATCCCTCATCAAAACACTTATATGAGGAAGATTTTAAAGGTAGAGTCCATAGACAACAGCGCCATATCTACATCTGCTATAAAAGAGAAATCGCCGCAGTAAAACAACCCTATATTGTTCCACTGTTGGTCAAGGGTCTCTCTCCTCTTAGATCGAGAAAAGTCGGGCCATAATCCATAACGTTGGCCAAGTGTGGACTTATAGACTGTACGTTCTGACTGTGTTTGTTTATTGTATAGCGTGCGTTTATTGTATGGGCGGGTCCGAATATATAAATATTTGATTTCAGACGGTTCGTTTGGCGAATACATGCAAGTCTACATACAAAATGACGGACCCGTAACATTTACAATAGAGTCCCCAGCACCCAACAACAAGACACTAAAGAATCAGCCCACAGCAACGATAAAAACCGACTCTGAAGGAAAAGACGAAGACAATAGATAGATTTTTTTATTTAAATATATGTTAAGGAATATTTGTATTAAATGAACATATAAATTAATCGGTGTTCTTCTGCGATCTGTCGTACTAATAAGCCGCTAGTGGTGATAATTAGATCTTAATTTTAAACCTTTTCTTAACGTTTTGCAAATGTGCTGTGAATGAATGTTTTCTTTTGTTTAATGCTTAATGCACATGTGCATGTGTCTTCTAACACAGGCACAATGTAAAGATGTTATTTGTTTACGAAATAAAGATTATTATTATTATTATTGTTTTTTGTGTTTTTGTTCTCGACTCGAGGTCGGTATTTTTTAAATCGGGTTCGGGCTTGTACCAAGTACCTGGTTTAATTGTGTGTGTGAATGGAGTGATAGATGTTTTGGGTTTTAATTGTCATGCATCATTATGGTAGGGTTATTATCCTGATTGTTTTGAATTGGAAGAGTAGTTGGGTTTAGAAAGCGACGGACTATAGAACAGGTATCTATGATAATTGATTTTTGCATGGGTATGTATGTATTTTCGTGGAGATCCAGCAGTTTAAGAGCAGTTTTTAGAGTTTTAGGTATTACGCCGGTTGAAGAGATGATTATAGGGATGATTCTAACGTTATTATTATTATTATTATTAATGCAGTAGTAACTTTTGTCGCCTTTATCCAATTAGTTGTTTACCACTCTTTGGACATTAAACACTATCTTTGACGAGGTCTACTCACAGAAGTTGGTTTGGCTGTATGATATTTATAGCCAAACCTACCTCCGAATATCTTGGGATCATGCCTCTCCCTCGTCACTTTAGTAACACTAAGTAAACTTTGTTTAAGAATCCACCTTGTAATTCATGTCCCTTTTTCATAAATGGACAGTTGCTAATCGCAACGAGCAGGCGTTGCTATGATTTGAAAGTACGTTTTAGTAAATCTTGATATATCTGTAGCCTGTCCACAACTGACTCAGATTGAATTTATTGTAACTAATGGCAAAGTTACGTTCAGTTTTCTATAGCATCTGTAGACGTCCTGATTACTGTCTAGTGTCCTACGGCATCGTTAACACGTGGATTGACGTCAAGACGAGATGGAGATTATTCGGGTCTCCAGGCTAAGTCATTTTTACCCAGGTGATCCCCAAGGAAAAGATAATTATAACGCTTTCTACACTCATAGCCACACACTACAATTCCGTGTGTCGTAGGTATAATGGATACAAATAAGGAGTAGTACATAAATACCAAGAACCAGAACAGATATCTAAATTCATTATTTAGATGTCTACTTGGCCAGGATCGTACCCAGAACCGTCTGTATGTCAGACCGGTACCGATAACTACCACGCCACGAACGTCGTCAATTTTATGTTAACACATTGACTGCATGCAACCTGTCGTGTTTTACTGTCTGCGCCACCCGTGCGACTCGCACGCATACGGCGCGTGACGCCGTACTGGAACACCTGTTGCATTACGCGCCACACGGGTGGATTGTTTCGAATATTAGCGCCGCAGTCAATGTGTTAAGATGTCAATATTATCATACTATGGCGAAATATTGAATATCGAAACAATACAAGTATATAAAAAGTGGTGGCAAACAGGCGGTTCAGCCATTCGGTGAATGTCGAAGCCTAGAAGTTGTCTCCTCAGAGGTTGGAAACACCAGCTCAAGGAACTTTCGTAAGCGCTGTCTACCATTAGGTTGTACTGCGGCGACGTTATCCTCTGAGATGAGTACACGATTTCTAATCGGTGCGTTTATACACACGCAATATTGCCCATGATATTACCAGTCTTTCTACCAGCAGTAATAAAGGCAATCTGATTACCTTTGTTAACACGTTACTATTCAAATTTTAAAATTTGAATAATAACGTGTTAATTTAAAATAGTAAGGTGTTATTTTAAAATTCGAATAGTAAGATGTTATTTTAAAATTTGAATTTGAATTAAACATTATTATGTAATATACAAACATAAGCATAAGGCATGTGTATCGTATAACGGGTGGCTAAATTTGATTTTCCTTATCGGGTAGCAGCCGTCCTCCTGATACTTGGAGAACGCCGACTCCAGGAGCTCTCGCGGGAGAATACAGGAAATGACGCTCGCCGCTGGCCACACAGTTTACTTATTATTAAGTTGTCACTGGAACTCCTGTCACGTCCTTTTACCTCCCGTCACCAAATCCAAATAGGATAAAAGTTATAATATAACTTATATTTCTGTTCTGGGTCTGACTGTGGGGGTCTCAACTAGTGTTTGTATATGATAAAATAGCCACAACACTGGATCCTAGTGCTAAACTGTAATGTAGAAAGTTGAACGACTGATTGGGATATATAAATAAAATAATAAATTCACTATTAATAAAAAAACTTTATTTTGAAGTAATGGTTATTATCTATTAACACTTGTTAAAGTTAGGCCAGTGTGTCAGCGATTATGTTATAATAGTAATAATAAACGTTTTTACAAAGATGATATGCCTACGCTAAGTCTAAAAAATGTCTATGTAATTTATATGAAAATGTTCTACAACTCTATGGTCCATAATGAGTTCTGTTAACAGATAATCGACCAAGATTCAAATCCATTTTTACATTTTAATCTAAACGAATAGAAAATAAACTAAAAAATGTATAAACAGACAAAATAAATGCAATCTATAAACCCTCTATTTTTAAATATTATGATAATGAAATTCAACAAACGAGATTAAAGGATCCTTAAATAGTGTCGAATATAATTAAGTTAATTAATATTATCAATTAGCCGAGTGCCGCATGATTACTATTTCTATACCGTGATATATAGATATATAATCACTTTTCTTGCTTTTACGTGATTTACCTTTCCACGCTCACTCAATCGTACTTTGATTCTTATAGAATTTCATGTCATCACCGATCAAGGCACTATTCGTTTTGGTATATTGCTGATACGTATCCTCACTCCTAATTCAAGATATCAATCCGTAAACATGCGCTTAAAGTGTGAAAGATTACAATTTTCATGATCTTAATTAAAAATCTGGGATGTCTGAAAACACGAGAGATACATTCTGGAATCATAATTAACCGCGCTTAATTACTCAACGCAGTTTCTAAGTTCGAATCTCTTGACGTTTTCAAACTCCCCATTTCGAATCTGTTACCTTTAATAGCTATCGAAATATTAATTACTATTACAAAAATATCTATAATAATAATCTAGTCTAAATTATTCGAATAAGATGTTACTGGGACAGGCTAAGGATTTTTATAAACAACATATACCCTTTCAGTTATAATGGACGTTGTATTTTTATCTGTGCAAGTTACTAAGTGTTGCCAATGCTACTTGAATTTAGTTAATTAAAAAAGGAATATCATAATAGTAACTTTAAGAAATAAATGCGTTTTAATTTACCACCGCGTTAATTTTTTTTCCGTGGGAATGATCGCACAATGAAATTTGGGTGTTTTTTGCGGTGTCATCGTCGAAAAGATGGCCGCACACGCCTAATACTATTGACAAAAGTACACGTACTGTTATTATTGTGTTTGCGCGGGAATTACTGATAACGTTCAGTATTATTAATTGCTCGTGACGTTAAATTATCTGTCAATAATATTAAGCGTATGTGGGCACTTAAATAGTGACGGCAGTGGAGTAGTAGTGGTTGGCCGCTCGTAGTATGGTGACGAGGTGGGTCGGCGCGGTCTACCAGAGGCCGGAAGAGAACCCGCCGGGTGGTACGCGGCTGTTGATCATGTTGCTGTTACCGTTTATCGACGTGACCGTATTGATCTGCCCATTCATCGACTTGTAGCCGTCACCGGTGATAGGGTTGCCCTCTGGAAAAAAATCATTGAACTTTTAGAAAACGATATAACGAATTAATGAATTTAACGTGCGTAAAGGAACGTTACATTGTAGTTTATCGCTATATTATGATTGCGTGCCACAACAATGAAATTTAATTTGAATGCAGATAAACTACTTGGAGAATGGATAAAGGAGTTGTCCATACTGTGGAAATTATGATCATCAAAGTTTATTTTGTTCAAAATCACAAGTCATTTCATGACGGTCATCCAGTGTAGGCACTTAAAGTTTTAAACAATACAATGCAATGATGAAATAAATTGATATAACACAAGTACAAACGAAATAAATGCATGTGACATTAAGATCGAATTTCTGTTAGGTATCGTCACACGAAGTGCGTTCCACGTATTTATTTTGGAACGAAATTACACGATTTAACAAGGTGTCATCGACATTTTATCGTATCGATATTCAAAAGACTAGAATAGGTAGACTGGAATACAGGACACTGCCAGATTACTTTAGTTATCTTCTGATAATTAAATGTATTTTTTTTCTACACGTACGACATAATCAAATTCGACATAATCAATTTCATCCAATGCAAGTTGTTATCAGTCTACTGTTTGAATAGCTTAAGTTTCTATACAATGTTCGTCTAGGTTGCTATCCAAATTCGTTCATCACCTTGTCATTATGTTTAGTATCCTCTACTATTTTCCTGTGAACACTTAGCGTGCACATAAGCGCCCATGGTCTACGTTTACCTGCCCGTAGAACGGAGAACGCACTTAGTGTGACAAAGCCCGAAGCTTCATCATTTAGACCAACAGCAATTTTAAAATGTTATGCGAATATAATGACATGTCAAGATCTTTGGAGATTCATAAAACTACTAACATGAAACACTTTCTGAACACATTAATTAGATACTTTCCCAAAGTAAGATGAACACATACATTACTATAATTGATTCACCTATATCATGCAAACGTGACTTTTCTATTTTACAATTGCATTCTTATTTTATAATTCTAGATTTCTAAATATAAATCAATCATATAAAGACAAACTGGAATCGCTAGATCTCTTTAACAGTGTCATTATCTACGCTAATGTCTATACATTTTCGGGTACAACTATACAAATACACATACTAGATACATTATGAAATAGCTTAGAAGACAATACAGATAAAACAAAATAGCATAATAGCAAGACCAATATAGCGTGCGATAGTTAGGAAATAATAGGTAACTATTATGTAAACATAGCATAGCACCAAGTCATTATATTTATTTATAAGGGTCTGCAAGACGGAAAATCGAAAATATACGATTCATACGTCGGTCGAAAATCCGCTACTTAACACAATAACAAGTGTTCCTACAAATGTATGCTACTGGTTCTGACCAATGTAATCGGATCTGTAAAAAGTTTACCAACTACGTTCTACGTAAATACTAATAATACTAATAACAATTTAACAAAACTGTCTTCTAACCGAACAATACAGAAGACACGTCTACAGTTAAGAACACGTCACAACAAGCAAGTAAATACATCAGTAAACTAGGTAATCGACATAAGATAAATATGGGCGATCTTTAGAAAAAAAAACTAAATAATGCCCCTAATCGACGGGCTTTTGTATCTAATGGTTTTAGGGAATAGTCGATTATTTTCAATCATTTATTAGCGAGCCAAAATTCTGAAAATTAAACTTTGAAACTGATTAAAGGAGCCACGAGGTTTTAAAAAACTATTTTGTTCCCTTTCTGGCGTATCACAAACCCATCGTTCAGAGGCCTTACAATTTTATTATTTTATTTATACATCAACAAACTATTTTGTTTCAAATACATACAAAAAGCAAATAATAAATTGGCTGTGTGAGTGCTTAATTAAAACGACTTGAAGGAATCGTCATACAGTCCTTTTGTAGCAAACAAAAATATCTCCTTCATTAGCTGTTTGGTTTGCAAAGTACAAAAAGCTTTGATTTGGTGTACTGTTTCGCATTTGGCATTAAGTTGGTAGATAATTTAAATTTAGTGCAAATTTTTCCTTCAGTCTATACAAAATTAAACACCCACCCATTTCTCTTCGGCGAACATAGTCTACATAGTACGACTTAGGTTTCAAGTCCTCTGCATGCCGTTTGACATCGAACAGATATCCGGGGACATATTTATGGAATATGGGCGGAAATCCTGTCAAGGTAGCCAGACCTGGAGCCGAGGGAGTTTGCAGAGGAATAACGTCCGGTATCGGACCGTCGCGATCATATTTAAAAAGGGTTGGCGGTGGATGTGTATTTGCAATAATGAAAGGATCAATAGGGCCGTCCAACGTGGGAACTGGATAGTACTTGTAATCGGGCATGGGTCTCTCGCCTAAAGCGGAAGTCATGCCGACGAAAGCGCACGGTGGCAACGGATGGTGGGGAATATGATGCTCCGTCGGTTCGAGGTAATGTTGAGCTGGGAACGGGGGCCATTGCCTATCTAAAACCAGTTGAGGTGATAGCGAATCAGGATTAATTATGGGATGACTTCTGTCTGGATCGTCCGTTTTGAGCCCTAGTAAAGTGTACGGTGTTTGACGGACGGTCGGACTAGGTTTGGTGGTTGATTCTACGTAATAGTTAGCTGGTTTTGGCGGCCAATCGCGGGTAAAGTAGCGATGGGTAGGTTGAGGGTCGAGGAACGGGTACGTGGGTTGGTATTCGAACTCAAGGTCAGGAAAGTTGAGGGTCGGGTCGGCACCTCGCAAGCTGGCGGCCGGGTGGCGGCGGCGCGGCGGTGGCACTACCACTCCGTCACCGGTCACTGGGTTCCTCTTCGGTGGCGTGTATGATACTGACCATTTACAGAACAAACGGTTTTTATTTGTACTACTTAGTGTTCAAGATCAACGTTTCAACATACGCAACGGACGGCAATCACATTATTAAATTTACATTTCACTGCCATTTTTAAGTATATTGAGGCTAAGTATTACAAGAAACGTTGACCCTGCTCTTACATGCCTACTTGTAAATCGAGCCCTATTCGACGGTACTAATATTTTAATTATGTATTTAGTAGATATTATTCTTACGTTAGTAATTGATTCCACACAACAATCGCATACATAGTTCCTTGTTATTGTTTTAAAACCAATCGTATAGTATTGTTTTCACTCATGTAAGTACTTACAGGCAAAGCACTGCTATTATCGTGACGTTATTTCGTGATAGATAAATATAATGTGATCACATTAGTTTTTTGGTTTATAACTGTATCAGAGAGTAAGTCAAGTAAATAGTTACGTTATAATTAGTGCCAAAATTTATAACCGCTTTATAAGTAGAGGCATTAAGATGCATCCCCACTGCGTTGCAAAACGCAGCAACATATAAACGGCTATACAATTTGGCGATACCTATACAAGTATTAAGAAGCATATAATGAATATCCTAGCGTGCACGGGTGCCGAATAATGCGTGCCGGGCACGCCAGCGGTGCTCCACCGTGACCGTTCAAAGAGCCGATTCCTTCCTGGATAAAGGTATATTTGCGGGCTCTCTCAACGGCACAATATTGTTCGAAAATGGAATGAAATTAACTACACTCCCATGATTATTTATTACACCAAACACAGCGGCACTCAACTATATGATTGTTTATAGAATGCACTTCAAATCATTCAGTTGATATTTAGAATTCTATTGTGCCTGTATCTTCGTTGCTACAAACACTTTCCTACTTATTATTATTTTTCGCCAACAGTTTGAACTATATGAGCTGATTCTGTTCTATAAAATTTTGACAACAGCAATTCAAATCCAATGATCACTATAACAGATAGATTATCTATGGATTTTCACTATGGTTTTTTTCAATATGAAATCACTATTCCATTCTACTTTCGAACTTCATCCGAGCCCCATAGCTTTGCTAACGTGCTGTCATCGTGCCTACATCAGAATCGACTCACAGTGCTCGGCGACCTCCATCTCACCTCGGCTGGGCGTGGAGGAGGCGCTGCCGTTCATCTTGGAGGGTGAGTGAGAGGGACTCCCACCGTTCATCTCCGAGTCGCCGAACTGGATGTGGCTGCGAATCGTGTCTGTCACCATAGGCGCCACCGGGGAGTTGTTTACCTGTAACAGTCATCATCAGAAATTGATTAAAGGCACCTATGTGTCGCAATTCACAAAGTAAAAATTACTGTACATTTAACTGTATAGACATTTTGAATATTAACCAATTGCAATTCTTACATATAATAAACCTATAATAATCTTAAACCGGTTGAAATTTACGAAATAGATGTATAAATGTTAAGAAATGTAAATTTATGTTAAGAAACTACAAAATGTTAGTTAACGCGCTATCAGCAATGAATAAACTATTTATTTATTACTCTATAATCAACGGTGTTGGTCTCGTAATTGGTAATGTTTGTTGTATAATGTCCTGTTTATCTATGAATTGTGTAACTGTTTAATAGTCATTCAAAATAAATAGAAACTAAATGTAAACTATTCGACAATTATTGCCTCATGCCATTTCTTCCTTGTAACAGTAGTTGCAGTTGGAAAGCCGTAATTAGACAGGGAGTTAGGAGATAGTCAAGAAAGAGATGAGAAGATGTGCATAACGCACGGAGTTTCATTCGCCGCTTCTTCTCCAAACAAAACACCTTACGAGGCGGTGGTAGTTTGTTGACGTTCAAAAATAATTATATAGTGGATCTACTTTGAACAAAAATATTTTGATTTGATTTGATTTGATTTGACAGAACATGGGGGATGTTCTATTTCTAAACCCTAGTGTAGAGTGCAAGTAGCAAAAAACGTCAACACTCAACAAACAAAGTCTGAGTTCTATCTACAGTGTTTTATCTCCGTACTCCGCTTTGAAACTAAATCAAGCGGGTATCTGGGGGAGGAACAAGCTTTACTAATCTACAACGCTTGCACACCTGTCCTGACCACAAATTATAGTCCGTCCACGGCAGGTGCGGTTCCGTCGAGAGTCCAGATTACATGGCATCAAAGAACCGAGACAAGATCCATGGTCTGTCGTACATATCTATCTATAAATAATACCAACCTAATAATAAATTAAAATGCGTCTCTCTTTAAAGTGCATTGGAAACTGAAACGGTATAAAAACCGTAAAAAAACTAAACCCAGGGTGTCTAGATTTGTGTTAGTTTCACGTTCGTGTTCCACGACAAACCCTCAAATATTTTGAAGATGATGAATTATTAAAGTGACAACTACACGATTAATAAATAAGGCACAGGATCAGCTGGAGCAGCGCCGATTAGGGGAGACCTATGTCCTCCAGTGAACTTCAAAATGCCGATGGATGGATGGATGGAAATAAACGAAGACGGCCTTGATCAAATTAGGTTTCAACTAAGACACCCCCATGACAACATGATCGATTTCTGCTTTATCTCAGCAATGCAGATCTTCTGTGTTATGGTTTGAAAGTTGATGTATCACCGCCTCTGTGACCAACTTTACAGGACCCCTAGAACCATTTCTATTCGTTCAAAAGGGACAAGTGGCGTCAGTGGTGACTTTAGGTAGATCAAGTAGACGGCACGTCATGTTTTGAATAGCGTCACTTCTTTTGCCATGGATGTCGAAGAAGACGACTCTAAAGGCAAAATCCGAGAAATACTAGCGTCTTCTTGTAAAGTTATTTATCTACTGCAGTCACTAAACAGGTACTGCCAGGAGAATACGAATGGCGTATAGCCCTAAGACTTGCAACGAACGTAGTAGATCTACAAAGTTAAGCACCGTCGGGTGCGGTCGGGATATGGATCGATGACCGCTGGTGGCTAAATATCATGCGCGCTTCCATGCTTCGGAAAGCACGTTAAGTTACCGCTCTCGGCTATTATCATTGAATTAGAATAGCAGTAATTAAACCTTGTCAGAGAGCTTATAAACAGTTTTAATACATCCGTCAAGGGTTAGCCCTTAGTCCGTTTCTTCATTAAACTGCATTCGAGCAGAGCGGTGGAGTATGCTTCAGGCTCCCCCAGTAATGGAAAAATACCCGTGACCAGCAATCGAAAATAAAAAGAGTTGCAGCCGGAATTTCTAATGGCTGATGGGCGGACTTCTGTGGATGAGTGGACTTTACTAGCTGGTAGAACAATCGTTCATCTGGAGAAGTACCACCACCGCCCTCATAATCTGCCGTGAAGCAATTGTTGTTTCGGTTAGAGAGGTACAGTTGCCAGGTACACATATAGCGAGGCGACCATCATAGTCCTCAGGAGTAGTGACGCATCCATATACAACCTCAAACG
>DWKL01002717.1:0-12351 GCA_018249415.1 Phareas burnsi | reverse complement strand
TTCGGTTGGAAGGGTATAGCTGCAACCGTTTATATGTCCCACACCTGCGTGCATGCTGGAGAGTACTTCACTATGCTGCTTCCATGCGGATTGGTAGAGGTTGCAATTCATCAAACCCTTATATCGTTATAAATTAGATTAATATAATATCAGAAATAGTATCTTGTATTAAATTGGGTCCTCATTGGTCTATAGAGGCAACGCATCTGTAATCAATATTCCTATTTTACGTAGAGTTGAGAACTCTCAGGCATGTAGGTTTCCTCACGATGTTTTGCTTCACCTCTAAGAAAATGCATAGTTATACCTTATTTAAACTTTGAAAAATCTGAGGTACGTGCTGGATTAGAACCCTAGGCCTCCTTTAATATAAAGGTATTTGTTTTACGAATATATTCGTAGATAATAATGTAATATTTATTTACAGAAAATACCGCCAAGCAAGAGATAGCATAAAAACGGACGACGCAGAGGTTCCATCAGACCAGGAGCAGGAGGCGCCGGCGTGGGACCCGCAGCACACTGACCAGGATGCCCTGGATCTGTTCTTTGCGAGCGCCTGCCAGAGCACGCGCCGGCTACCGAGGAAGTACCAGAACGTGGTAAAGAGACAGATCCTTGAGGTGTTGATGAGGGTCGAAGATGATTTCGAGAATGATCATAATGATAACAAAAGTGATGTTTACAAAGCTTGATTTGAATTTGATAAGGACACAATATTATAAAATTAGTTAAAACGCAAAAAAGCAATTGTAAATATATTTCATTTCATTTAACCGCTGGGCGTCACAGAATAACAAAAGTACGTTTATAGTTAAAAACAATTATTTACGCATAAATGATTACATTATAGTGTGGAATAGTAGTAAAGATTCATACTAGTCCTGAGGAGTAGTTACTAATTAATGATTTTGTAAGAGAATAACAAGGCCCACACGTGGGTACGTGGGCAGGTATGTAATTTAAAAGAAAGACTGTTTTAATAGGATTCGATAAATTTTGTATCGAAAACTTTATTTTTAGTATATTTGATATCAAAAAAAATATCGTTGCAATAAATGTATTTATTAAGTCCTAAAGTAGTTAGTAAATAATGATATTATTAAATTAGATACATATCATAATTTGTTATTTTATTGAAACAAAAACCGTTACTACAAGAAGATAATCCTAGGACACTACTAACGAGAGTAAACTTTCTCTTCTATCTTGGAAAATACTTTCGCAAGTGTCTGCATGTAGATATACTCATGAGATCCCCTCACTTTTAACACGAAACAAGAAATGTTCCTGGCAAAAGTAATAAAAAACTTGCAGTAAAAGTTAGTCGTGTCGCGGAAGTCACTGGATGTAGTGACGTCGCAACTCTGCGAACCAATTTTGTACCGAAGAATTTCCCGAAGTTCACAACTTTATGGCGTAAAAAGTTTCTGGAGTGAATTGGTAATCGTGAACTCCGATTAGGGAGTGATTATGTGTCTCTTGTTCTCTTAACATAATCTGTGATTTTCTTTAGAAATAGCAAATTTTTGTCGGTGGTAGAACTTCGGTTCGTCCGAGGAAGTACCATGCCACATCTCGCAATCCACCGTGAAGCAATTCTTAGGTTTCGGTTGGAGAGGCGACCATCTTAATAATCAGGAGTAGTAACTCATCTATGTATGACCTTAGATAGGACTTCAGTCCTATTTAAAGTTACATGTGGGTGTCCATGGCATGCGGTGATCACATTAACTGCGGCAAACGTACCTGTCGTACGAAAGTATATAGGTGTTCGGTAAAAATTTATAACCCGTGGACAGAAGTCCAACCGAAAGCTTACTATCATAATAATGTGGAAAATATGGCCCAAATATATCACGGAGGACACTCATGTTCAATAGTATTTATTATTCTGTTTTGCAGTCCCAAGGGGAACACGCACTTTGACTGCAAACGCATCTATCGTGTTTTACTGTCCGAGCCACCCGTGCGGCTCGCACGCATACAAAAACACGCCTATTGTGCTGCGTGCCGCACGGGTGGATTGCTTCGTATATTAGCCGCCGCAGTCAAAGTGGCTTATAACTGGAATGGGGAATCAACTGCATTACACCATACCTTACCAAGCTCTAATGCGGAATGGTAGAGAAATGTATGATAAGTGGTTGTTTTTGTCCAGCGCTGGTTAAGGATTTAATAAATGAGACAGTGTAGCTGTCATAATAATTTTGTAATTATCCTGGTACAAATATTCTCACAGTAATAGAATGAACGGAACTTCCGTGACATGGAACTTCCATCGCGTCACCCTACATGCAATGAAAGAAGTATAGTTAAAAAGTACAAAAAGGTCAACATTTTTGTGTGTTTGTGTGTACCCATTTAAAGTAAATTAAAAACTGCAAGTGACATTTAAATAACTCGAAAATAAAAACTAACCTTTCCTAAATGGCAGTATATTTTTACCGCCAGCAACGCAGTGAGTGGCGCAGCTCTGTCCAGTAATTAGCGTGCGAGTTCCGGCATCGACACCACGTTCCGCGGAAGTCGCCGGGCTAAGGTTAAAGATAATGCACTTACCAGTCTTACCACTTCCTAAGGATCGTAGGGTTGGCGTTTCGCAGTGAGCCAAAAACTTGGGAGAAATTTAAATTTGCGATGTTTTTTTTATATTTGAAGAGTAGTAAATGAGCATGCTTAACTTACTTAACTTAACATCAGGTATTAAGTGGTCACTACAGCCCATGGACGCCCACATCTAACCTCAAATAATACTGAAGTTCTGTCTGAGGTCTTACATAAACGCGTAACTACTCCAGGGAACGTAAGGTGGTCGCATCGCTGTAAGTGTACCCGGCAACCCCACCTCTTGAACCGAAACATAAAAACTGCTTCACGGCGTATTATGAGGGCGATTATAATGAAAGCACGTACAAAGGTTAAAAATGAACATACTGGTAATGGTGAAATTGCGCCGGTGCCTCTACACTATTTCTGACAGTTTGGAGCTACTGCATTCTGAATGTGAATGAAGTCTGCGTGATGGATGTTATAAAGCAAGTCCCCATCTGTAATATATCCAGATTTCAGGATGAGTTTATATCTATGAGTTGGCTTCAGAGGTCAGGAGTATGGGTTGTGGAAATAACCGAACATCGAAAATAGCCTTAAATATTTCTGACTATCAACGTTATTAGTGTTGCCATTTGAAATAGAATGTACCAACCCTATTACAGTATAGTTCCTTGCTTCTGTCGCTAAGGATAGAACAGCTAACGGTGCGGACAATAGGCGTGCGTTAGGAACAAAGACATTATGTGCAGACGCCTATCAACGATATGCCGAATGTGGTTGTTGTGTCATAACAATAGGTATATATATATATACAGCCCAACGTATGTATATAGATAAATACCTACTATATATTAGTATCTATAAATATCTACTAAAATTGTACTCCTTTGAAAATATATAACATTTAAATAATGAAGCCATAGTTCACCAACGAAGACCGACGTCAGTGAATAGCTTTAGGAGAGGTAGCTCAAGAGAGTTTACCACGATGCCTGGGCGGAGACTTCCTTAAGAACATTTGGACAACTATCTGGCTTATATATTTGTTCACAATATTTTCGTATAACCGTGAACAAGCGCTTCGAAAGTAGCATGACATTGGATTCGAACCCGAACGTTAAATGTGGGAGGATGGTATTCACACCATGTTTTATCTACTATATTCGCCCGTCGATTTTTAAATTCGTTTGCAAATTTTCATGAGCATTTCCTCGTTTCGGAGGGTATGATAAATAGTAGATTCCTCATTGGAAGCCTCTTAGAGTTCTCATGGATCTGGCCACCATACTTCCATATTGATCTTGGTATTAATTACGAATAAATATATTTTTTTAATTGAACAATGAGCCAACAGCATTGAATTACCGCAAAATGAAGGCTTAACGCCTACTGTATATAAATATATATTTAAAATATTTGGTTTTCTTGCGCTATCAACGCAAGAGTCAGAAAAATGCCTATTTAAATAGTTGTTGATCACGTTATACGGAAAAGATTAATTTGGATATTCCCCAATTTCCAATTTTTAAAAAAGAAATCCAGACTTTGCTGTGGTTTTCTTTTTGAACAGATTTGTGGATATGGCGTCGTTGTAAATTTTTACAGATCGTATTGCAGCTATTTCTTGCTAGTTTTTACATAATAATAACAATAATTCCATACAATTTACAACATTATCATATATTAAGCCCAAACACTACGGGCTTTAACTGAAGTCCGTTAACGATTCGTTACCCCCGAGAATAAAGTCGCAAGTTCCTTATGTATAAAAAGATGAATAGATATCTTTTTTATTAAAACAATATCCTTTAAGGATGCGGGTACGACACGACCCGTCTCACTTATCACGTGCCCGTCTATCATAAAACAAGCTCCGGGGTCACCTTGCACCGAACATAATTGCATCGCGGTAGCAATATACGTTACTGTGCCGAGTACTTGCATAACCAACTTGCCGCACCATGAACTATTAACTACAGACGATTTTTTATAATAATAATAACAATAACAACGCTTTACACCCTTATAGCAACACACTAGGGTTCCCTGTGTCGGGGCTGCCATGGACACAAACAAAGACGATTACAAAAACACCCAGATCGAGGACAAAAATCTAAATTCATCATCTAGATGTGTACCTGGCTGGGTATCAAACCCGTAACTCTTGGCTGGTATGGTGATCGCTGCGTTAGGCAAGTAACAACCGCCCCGTTATATAATTTCAGTCCATCTGAAGTTCACATCACATTCGGTCTCCATGTCTAGGGTCTGGTGTGTTGTTAATGGGTGTTCCAGCAGTTAAATCAAACAGAGAAACATAAAAGGAAACAAAAAATCCAAGAGATTTTCAATCGTCTTCTGCATTTATAAATATAAATGCAGCATCAGTAGTTATCGCTTCATGCAGCTCATCACAAAAGCTCAAAATCTATTAATTGTTAAGCTATTAAATGTTTTGTCACTTGCTGAGATCATTTCAAATATTTCCAATAATAACGGTGTGCGAGACAAAATATACAAAACCTAACTGTTCGTACGTGACTTCCCTAAAAACGATAGATTTATACATCCACAGCCTTACGATTTGCACTGAAAAGTTGACGTCATTTAGATTCGATTAATGTATATTTAAAAGGTGGTAGAGTTTTAGTTTGACCGGTGGCCTCACAATCCGCTGTGAAGCAATTCTTCTGAGTCAGTTGGAGAGATGAAGTTATCGGGTAAACTTACAAGCGAGGCGACGGCCTTAGTCCTCAGGATTAGGGTGGTAGCATATGGTATCTTTGTACAACCTCAGATAGGGCTTCAGTCCTCAATGAGGTTGGATGTGGGTGTCCAAGGGTTTCAGTGTCCACTCACCATCGGGTGTTACGCAGGCTCAGTCGCTGCGTTTCAAAAAAAAAATTGTTACGTACATCTCGGCACATGTTACTCGACGACAGTGGAACAAGTCCTTCATCTGCCACTTTTTGTCCACTGACTCACTCGTCGTCGAGTAGGTGCAACAGCTCAATCAATTTGGTCCTACCTGACCTTGATACGTGACGAATTCTTACACTTAAGTGATCAGAAATACCTGGTTAGCGTATTAAATTTCATTTATTATATGATAAAGTCGAACGAATCAACGTATTATGTGTCAACTAGTTACTAACTACTAACACGAGCCGTGACAGTCTAGTGGTTAAGATTCCGGCCTCGCACATTGGGGGTCCGAGGTTCGAACCCCGGAGGCACCTCTAATTTTTTGAAGTTATGTGCGCATTAGAAACTATTTATCACTTGCTTTAACGGTGAAGGAAAACATCGTGAGGAAACCTACATATCTGAGAGTTCTTTGTAAATGTTCTCGAAGATGTGTGAAGTCTAACAATCCGTACTTGCCCAGCGTGGTAGACTATGGCCTAACCCTTCTCATTCTAAGCGGAGACCAGTGGGACATTAATGGGTGGACGACGAGTTACTAACTGGAAGGGGCAAGGTATTTCTAAAATGAAAATATCAACTGCGCATTAAAACTTACCTGATGTTAATAAAATAGTTGCAAGATGTACATAAGTTGCAACATTTTCAGTAACTCATCCGTTGAAGGATTGTTATCTTGTTATTGTGGTATTGCTGCCGTATTTACTTTTATGGATAAAAGGGTATGATTATGTACCGCAGCATCTCATGCATTTCTTTATTAGCCCTAAATAGTGTCCCTAGAAAGTAAGAGTTTGCCATAGCCCAACCTATGAGTTTAATCCATTAGTTTAGTTTCTGCCCGAGCCACTTCACTTGTACATTCTTGACAATTCTACTTATTCTTTTTAAATGCATCAATGTCACACCTATTTCTGCGCTATACCACCAATGTAGAACTTCTATGTTGGTTTGAAGGATGTGGCAAGGCATTCTGATTTCTGTAAGTATTCCATCTTAGTCCTCAGGAGTAATGATCACACATGTGTGATCAAATTCAGAACGGACTATTGTTATGGAGTTGGCATACATTTTCATGGGCAACAGTGACCACCCGCGTCCGGTAGACTGTGTGGTCCTTTGCTACTTGAATTCATAAATGTATAAAAAAAATTAAGGAAAGCATTGCGAAGGTCAGAAAGTTTACCATCCACATACTTCACATTAATACTTGACAAAAGGTTCCACAATGTTAAGTTTTCATTTACATGCCCTTTTATTTAGCCCTTTATATTCTGAAACTCTTTCAATAAGATCCCTCATGTTTTCAGTGCTAAGAGTACTCTTCATATATGTACAAAACCGTCTTTGATTTAAATTCGTACACAATCTACGTAAATATCACAAATCGCAAACACGTTTTCGTATCAAACAGAATCGAAAAAAACAAATTGACGCATGAACGCGCGCACGCAAATCCGTGCGCACGAACTAGTGCGGCAATTTAGCATTTGGCGCGGCGCGCTCTCGAAAAAGCTGATTTGGATTTTTTGCGACACTTCATTAGACTGACAGTGACATAACGGCGAAGTGACAACGTGACGTAAATGCAGTCCGTCTTACGTTTTCCGAGAAATATCTCTTTTTGATTTATTCGCAATTTTACATTTTCTGACACGAGATTTGTTGGCTACGCGCTGCTAGCCGTCACGATTATTTATAGCATTATGTTTTTGAAGTGCAGTTTTTAATTATACAGTGCGATAGCGTTGGCAAGGCTGCAAAACAAATACTGACGCTATTAATAGCGTTAATATTTCTTAAACACATTATAAAAGTAGCCAGAGAACCAACAAACAATCCTCCTTGGGTACGTAAGAGTTACAGTCATATTTGCATTACAGCACTGAAATAATAATGGCTGCAATTCTATATTTATTTACTTTCGATACAATCATGGATGCCATTGTTGGGCTAACATTTCTACCACCACAGTAGATACGCATTTGTGTTGGTTTACATGGAGCATAGGGCCGGAGCATAGCGCCGGCTACTTGTACGCCGATGTACGATAATAGACAAAACCTTTGTTTCATTGAAAATGGTCTTTGAATAGACGTCCAAAGGTTGTAGTTGAGTTAAAGAATGAACGCATATATTAATAAACACACTTTCTATATAAATATCTTACTGGCAATAATATCAGTACGGCACGGTACGGTAAATGAACGAGACTAGACTAATAAAACAATTACGTAATATACACATTCTACCACCGTCAAAGTTATTGAAACGCGGTCGCAGCGACCCCACGCGACCGAACAATACATAATAATAATCATCTGCGAGCGAACAAAAAACAACGCCGTCTATTTACATAGGTAACACGAGTGTCAAAATTGACAACACAAAAAGTGGAGACCCCGGCCTTTAAAAAATGTGTGACGAAAAAAATGTTTCCAAGAAAATTTTTAGCGATCGTCGGAATATTTTGCCTTTTGTGTACGCTTCGGTGCACAGCGAGGTGGCTTGGCGACAGCCTGTCTAGCGAAACTGATGGGCGAGCGAGATAAAGCACATCATTTTCTACAAGAGGAAAAAAGAGAGAAGACCGTACGTCATATCCACAATCCGCGACTACCCATCCCATTCTAATACGGGGCGTTAGAAAGAGCGATGTCATCCGTTGCATCCACAGGTCACAGTGTCCTTCAAACGACTCGACGGTCATTTTAACATTCTAACTACAATAGGTATGTACCAAATTAATTAGAGTAGAAAATGTAAGTAACATAAAACTAACTAGGCATGACGTCATCACACGACAACGGCGGGGTCGCACTCAAACAACCAACATTGAGAGTACCTACCAATACTTATTTATGTTAATAATAGATGTACGTACAAAATTATGTAGTTACTTAAGTAATAAATCAATCTGTATCATTCTTGGTAATACAAATGTCATAAATGCTCATCATCAACCCATTACTGTCCCACAGCTGGGCACGGGTTTCCTTTCAGAATGGGAAGGCTTAGATCATAGTCTACCACGCTGGCCCAATGCGGATATGTAGGCTTTATACAGCTTTGAGAACTTTACAAAGAACTCTAAGATGTGCAGGTTTCCTCACGATGTTTTCCTTCACCGTGAAAGCAAGTGATAATTAATTTCTAATACGCACATAACTTCGAAAAAACAGAGGAGCGCGCAGAATTCGAACCCCGGATACCCAGCGTGAGAGACCGGAATCTTGACCACTAGGCTATCACTGCTTATATCATAAATGCCTAATTAAATGTCACTTTATACTATTATTTCTTTACTACTGCACACAAGATATAAATAATAATACTTAAATAAATTAAAGTGGGCTATTCACGATCCTGCTGTGTGGTGTCGTCCTAGAATAGCACGACTTCCCGTAGATGTCGTAGGAACAGACTGAGGGATTCAATTCCATGGGATGGCCAATCCAAAGAAATGGCAATATCTTTCTATAAAGTTGTTCATATACTACAGTCACCAAAATCCAGATTTGCGCGACCACTGCAGCAAAACCAATTCCATTTGGGGACCTGCTCCAGTTGTGGACTTCTTTAGATTTAGTGATGGGAATTAATAATTTATATTATAATAATAAAATATATCTTTTTGAATTTCTCTTAAAGTTAATTTAAATACTTTATTATTTTGTTAAAGTGAATGTGTGCCTAATTTGAAAAAGATAAATAAGCCAGTGAATTTTTAAAACAAAGCCTATATGTAACTAGTGGGTTTCCAAAGTGAGGTATCGTTCTCAACCCATTAACGTGTAGGGGTCTTCTCTCTCAATGAGAGAAGTGTTAGGCATAGTCCACCACGCTGGCTAAGTGCGGATTGGTAGTCTACAAGCACCTTCGAGAACTTTACAAAGAACTTTCAAATGTGTAGGTTCTCTCAGCATGTTTACATTCCCCGTTAAAGCAAGTGATGAATAATTTCTAATACGCCATAAAAACTAGAGATGTCTTTTGGATTTGCACACCGGATCTCCAGCGTAGGAACTCGAAGTCTAAACCACAAGGCTATCACTACTTATATATGTAAGGTTTATGTAAGACAGTTAAAAAATATATAACTATGCATTTTACTAAAAAGTTAAAAATGTTATCCTTAGATCTTCATTGTCGTTCACAACAAAATCTACTTTAAAATGAACAGATTCAAAACGATAATGAAATAAAAAAAAATAACCAACATATTTATTACTAACTTTTTATGTCTGTCGAAACACGAGTGGGCGCCTTTTCTCAAACAAAGCAATGGGGCACATTAAAGCTATTACAAAGCTGAAAATCTTAAACGCGATAATGTATAGCAACATGGAACTTACGTAAATAGTGCACAAGTGTTAATATAGCATAGTTATACGTTGTGTGTCAACAAAATAAAATATTTTAAATCTGTTAAGGAACACACGTAAGTGACCACCTGTCGCCATCATCTCCACCACCATCTCTCTTGTGTAGGCTGAACACGGTTTACACAAAAAATATGCACCGTTACAGGTAACTATAACTTCGCGCTAGGTTTGTGTTGTACCGCATTAAATTATGCTCTTTCCCCTCAGTAACAAAGTTGACTTTGCCATGACACGTTAATAAGTTAATTTTTTTACGCGGGAAGCCGAACAAACGTTAACAAAGTGCGATTCGGCTGTTTTTGTCGACATGTTCTTATTGATTTCTCGGCTCCGTGATTCCGTTGGCAACTGGGAAATAAATTGTTTTTTTTCCATCCAGGGGTTTGAGAATTTCCATGGCAGAATTTATGACAGCCGATAATAAGTGCACGCGGAGCTGGCAACTCACCAAGCTCTAAGTGAAGATTTATGTTTCAAAACAACTGGTCCGTTGCATCGAAATGATAAACTTGCAGTGGAGACCGAAATTGTTTTCTGTACAGCCGAGTGACTCGTAAATCCTTGTATTTTTGGACGTCACTCGGGAGGACTGTGTAACTATAGTTAATTACTCCTGTTTGACAGAAGTAGCAAATACATGTGCAGCCTTTGAACATCTGTAATTAACGCAAAATAGAACAACACTCTTACTCGAAGTTGAGCAGAACGCTAAATGATTTAGATGTGTTGGAGCGCCTCATACAAGTCATTATCATTATCATCAATTCATTATACTCTCACAGCTGAGTACAGGTCTCACTATGAGAAGGGTCCATAGGTCACTGGCCAAATGTGGATTAGAGGAATTCTGAAAAATTTTACGGAAATCTCACAGCCATGTAGTTTTACCATGTTTTCCTTCACCGTTAAAACAAGCGATAATCAATTTCTAATACGCAATCTAGAAAAATCCGAGGTGCGAGGAGAGAGCGTGTCTGGAATTCGGACCTCAGCCTACCGGTGTGTGAGGTCGGAATTTTACTACCAGTCTATCGCTGCTGCGACGCAGCACTTGACAGCGAAAACAATGTCGTAGTGTCGCTAGCAATAATGTTGCTGTTTAAGCACGACAAATATGTTCCCGAACATTTGTAAAGCCTTTCTCACTTCCAACAAATTCAAATAAGCAAGATACCTATATTTTTTTGCATTACTATATCACTATCAGTTGTAGTAGGTAACTGTAGTAGATTTTGATGGGATTTTCGCGAAATTACTTATTTCAGTTTTTAATTGTTACATCCTCCACCAATCCGCATCGGAGCAGCGTGGTGGAGCTCTAGGCCTTCCCTAGTTATGAGGAGAGACCCGTGTCCAGCAGCGGGATATAAAAGGGTTGAGTTTTATGTTGTGTATTTCAAATGTTTAGTGATGTAACAAGGCAGAGCCACTTACACGAAGCGTTCCAAAGCGGATTCTAGTTGGGGTGGGTGAGTAGGTCTTCAATCCTATTCCGTGTTGTTAACAGATGCCTCAGGGGCGGCAGTGATCACTAGCATTCAGGTGGACTGTATGCTCGTCTGATACTTCTATGCTATAAAAAAGCATTTAATGAGAAGGATGCCGATTACACGATGACATAACGCTATCGACCCGCGCGGCGGCCCGGAGGCGGTCCGGCGACGGCCGCCCTATCTGGATTGTGTGAGCACGAAGCGGTCAGCGATCTGGTTTGAAGTAGCCACCGCCCTCTAGGATCATATACTTATAAATAAGTTATAAATAGCAAATCATTAAGATAAATTCTTTATTTATAAACATAACGCTCACATACTTTACCACTATTAAGATTACTTGACATTGTGACATTAGGCAACCCGCGTTGTGCATCGGACTCTATAGCGGTCTGACCCGCAGAGGGATGCGGGATCGATTCCTAGCCAGGCAGATATGATGAGTCTAGATTTCTGCTCTGGGTCTAGGTGTTTATGTCCTTGTCTATGTAAGTATCCATGGTACTCACAACAACATGGAACAAAAGAGTTGCTCCACGGCGAATTATGAGAATGGGGGTGATACCTCTCCGGACGAACTATAGTTCTATTACCTATTAAAATTTCAAGATGGAATTTTAATTGGGGAATACCCGAGGTAGAAGTTCATATCACATCCATATACGTGGTAAAAAGGTGGGGACTTAGAACAGATTTTAGGGGTGGTCACTGAACTCCGTGGACGGCAGTGGCCACTTACCATCAGGAGGATTACATAGCTGTCACGTCTATTACATAAAAACAATTGGTGTATAAAACCTCTTCCTCCTGTATAATTCAAGCCGGCAACGTGCCCACGCTCACAGGTGTGTTGGGACGCGTTTTGCATAGCCTTCACCTTGATCTTATCGCTTTTCTCCGCAACCAATCGACTCCATCGGCATACTAGTGAAATGTACACTCGTGCTCAAACGATGTTATATTTACAATACAATACAATACAAAAATTCTTT
>DWKL01002716.1:0-12353 GCA_018249415.1 Phareas burnsi | reverse complement strand
TTTATTTATTAATATATTTTTGAATTATATTTTCTATAATACAACATGTATTATTCTTTCCAGGTACGGTTCCCGTTTTTATTCCATGGTAAACAGTCTCATTATTTTTTGCTTTATATTTGCTCACCCGGACGTAAGTACATTACGAAGTAAGAATGAACAATACTTTTGTTAAGCGTTTAGCTTTTGATTCGACTCAGATATCGAGAGCAGTTTACATGTAGCCTTGAATATGTAATCCCATTTTGGGCTTAATCGACCAGAATCAGCCATTTATCTCCATTCAAAATGTCCATAGATCAACTGGAATCTAGTTGTACTTTTTTTTGCTCAGTCATTTGTTTAAAGCCGAAAAATAGCGTTCTCGGTACCTATTTCTATCTAAAATAACAATGATGTTAGTAAAATGAATTGATAACTCCATAGGTTTAAAATGATTTTTTAGACAACAGCTCAGCTGTTAAACGTATCACTATTAGTCATTGGTTGTGTTGCGCGCCGCACGGGTGGATTGTTTCGAATATTAGCGCCGCAGTCAATGTGTTAAGAAGGTATCGTCTTAAGGAGGTTCTTAATTCATTGCTCATATTTTTTTGTGTTTGAAGAATGGCAAACAAGCGTGCAGGCTACCTAATGTTAAGTGATCACTGCAACCCATGGACAACCAATATAATCTCAAACAAAACTGAAGTAATTTTTGAGGTCGTACGTAGATGCGTTACTACTTCTAAAGACTAAGGTGGTTCGCCCGACTCTAGGTATACTCGGCAACCGCACCTGTCCAATAGAAACAAAAAATATTTCACGGCGAATTATGAGGGCGGCAGTGGCTCTTCCCCGGATGAACTATAGTTCTACCACCTTTATTCGTTTTAAAACGCTGATTTATGTTTTAATTTAAAGCTGTATTTGGTTATGTCGGCGATAAAATAAAATAATTCACTGCAACTTAGTCCCTTAAGGGCCAATCGTGCGGAACCGTTTTATATAACACTGGCTGAAAAATAAAACTTATAGACACGTAAAAAAGCTAAGCGTTTTTTTTATGATATCATTTTTATCCCTCAATCGGAGCGCTAAGATACTCTGTGGCCAGTGAATCGTTCAGAAAATCAACGGCTAAAAGTGTATTGGTAAATGAACCGAGAGAATAGCCGAGACGAGGCGGATAGGCAAATGCGCGGTGACAGGGATAACTGATTTTAATTTTTGAGATTAGAACGATTCCTGACGTCTCGTTAATGTTAAGCCTTTAATTCCTGAAAAAAGCCAAGACGGTTACTACGTCGAATTTAGATTGTTTTTATATAACGGCCATGTTAAATATGCTATACTGCCGACCTTAATCTATAATGGCGTTACACGCCACAATCACTTTTCGACTTATGACCAAAAAAGGGGGTGTGTTTAAAATTAATGCTAATTAATAATTATGTAGCACGTCATATGCAAGTGGTTTGAGTATCAAAAATACATCTAGTAGAGCACTTTCAAACAGTGGAACTTTTAATTCGTTTTTTATTTATTGCGAATACCTCAAAAAGTCGAATTTTAACTAGATGTTGCATAACGGAATTTTAGATTAAGGCCGGCAGTATACTAAATATGACCTAATCTTGATGACTAAGAATGAAAGTGTTAGAACTCCTCGTGGCTCGATTTCGGAGTCACCACCGTCACTCGTATTCCGCCTTGTAACAGTAGCTTTTTGTTTGAAGGGTGAGGTAAGGAAGATACCCTTAGTCAAGGCGTTCCAACTTATTCCTCAGGAGATGCATCGCCGTCTTTAAATAACATATTTTTTTGCACTTCTTTTTAAAACCTCTATGTCATAGCATTCCGGATATACCTCAGAAGGAAGTTAATAGTTACAAAGCTTTGTATGTGGTTTTGTTGCAATTGATTTAAATAAAATTGTTAGGCCTTTTATTCCTTCGGATCATCTTCGCAAATATTCAGCAGCTAATAACTTCAATTTTATCAATTTGTACAGCAGATCTCTGTATTAGGGCTTAAGAGTGATAAATACGTGAGAACGTGCAGAACGGCAGAACGTGCAAGTTCATCCAGGGAGGTACCATCGCCGCTTTCATAATCCGCGGGAAGTAATCTTGAGTTTCGGTTGGAGAGATGTGGTTGCCGAGTAAAATTACAGCGCGGCGACCATCATCGTTCTCAGGAGTAGCAACACATTTACGTACGACCTCAGATAGGGCTTGAGTCCTGTTTGAAGTTAGATGTGAGTGTCCAAGGGTTGCAGTAATCACATAACCTCAGATGGCGTGCATGCTCGTTTGCTAATCCTTAAACTTAAAAAAAAGCATGTGAAAAATGAACTGTTTACAAATATATGTTTCCTATTCTCAATTAACAACAGCTGTGGTTCGTGTCGACTCCGCGACCCCCAACCGCCGCCACCGCCGACCTGTACGACGCTTGGACGTATTAGAAATGTAGAACCGCTTTGGTTGCCTCGTAACTTATAATTAATTACTTAATCTTCGTGTTCGCCATTTTATAAGGTCGCAGATGTAACCTATACAGAGCTTCCGCGTCTGCTTCCCACCGGCTAACGAGTGTTCGGTAGTCTATGCAAATATCAATTAGTTGGAGAAATGTTTCCTCGATACCCGAGCTACACCCGCTACCTGTCTCGATACCTGCGCGCGCGCCTGTATTAATTGGTTGCATTATCGGAGGGCACTACGTGATATGCTATTGCTCTTTCGCTTATAAATCCACTGACTTAATCCTGCGGTTTTGCTCGTGTATTTACCTAATGTGTGTCGTACTAAATACACAGTTATATGTAGGTGACGGTAAGTTAACGGTGAAAAAAAAACATCGTGGGGAAATCTGCATGCCTGAGAGTTATCTGTAAAGTTCTCGAAGGTGAAGTTTACCAATCCGCATTTGGCCAGCGTGGTGGACGATAGCCTAACCGTGCCCCGTGCCCCGGCATAATGACAGTAATGGGTTGGTGATGATGACGGTGGTGATAGTTATGATGATGATGATGATAAATTTACCATAATGTCGAGTATCGTCATGGACTAATGCCACCTTTGGCGTGCAAATACAGATTTCAACTGATCTTTACCAAATATGTAAAGCAGTCATTAGCTTATTATAAATGTTACACAAACAATGTCAAATAATAATGTCAATTATAACATTTCAATAATTTATAATAAACTTAGTTAAGTATTTCTGTGCAATATAAGTTGGAAACGGGCTTGCAACTTGATATCGGGTGATCATTACTGATACCGATTCATATAGTTAAATAGAGCAGACGTCTTATCCGAAGTCGATTACGAATGCATGGTCAGCACCCATGAAAACTAAGCTGGGCCTCCTCATATAAATACGTCCGTCTTACCACCTTTTAGACCGGAACGCTAGTGCGAACAATGCTTCAATAACATTGAATAGCTATATTGTTTCTGTACCATCGCTATCGAACTATGAAATTCTAATAATGTAATAAAAATTGCATCGCTGAAATTGCACGCCATATATATATATATATATATATATATATATACAGATAAGGTACAAGAAGTATTATTGCAAACTCAAACAACAGTAAACGTGATTTCTAAAATAAACACAGCCTATTACAAGAATTAAGCATTGAAACACGTATTTGCCCTATTTGCGGGTAGTCGCCCTACTTGCAGATACTTGATTAAGCGTAAAGTTTGCATGTTTCTGGATTCAATTACAAGAATACTTGTACGAGTAAGAAGTTAACTATGGTCTTATAATTGCTTAAACGCCGTCTATTTATAGGAGACTTAATTGTAGTAAAAATATCGGTCAAGTAATTTAATGCGGGTAATATTATTATATATTGTACTATTTTCTTAAACAGCTTAATTGATTGGTATATTGTAGATCGTTTTTAGTGAGACGATCTATATATATTAAAGGTAGGTTTAATTTTTGATGTCATCTTCACAATTATTTGCTCAATGTCGCAGATTTATAACCGTAGTACAAATCTCACGAAGTACCCAGCTCGATTCCCGCGTCGTGTAGTCTACGCGGTGCGCAGATAAATCGCTCGACACCTCCGATACTTTGTACAATGGGAGAGAAAGTGTTTAAAGGAAATATAGCCTGTTTAGACACTCGCTGGCAACTCCGATGGAAAACATTATTCAGAAATTGCTGCTTAATTAGCGAAATATATTGTGATCAATAAGCAATTTATTGTATTTATAATGGTTGGACATTTATGCAATTTAGGTTCTACTAGCTTGAGTACACTGTATGAATTCGTATTTTACTCTTTAAGTAAATAAACAACGTAATGCGAGTATTATTTCTGGCTCAATTGATCATCATCAACCCAATCCCATCCCACTGCTGGGCTGTTGCATCCCACGGGTCTCCTCTCAGAATGAGAAGGGTTAGGCCATATTATACCACGCTGGCCAACTGCGAATTGGTAGACTTAAGACACCTTCGAGAACTTTACAGAGAACTCTCGTGTATAGCTTTCCTGGCGATGTTTTCCTTCACTGTTAATACATGTGATAATTAATAACTTCAGAAAACCTGAGATGCTTGCGGAATTCGAACCCCGGATCTTATGACTGCGCTTAATACTAATATAAGTAATTCATTTCATAACTATTTTTTTATCTTAAACGGCTTATTGCACGATCACAATTTATGTTCACACGTTATGTTGTTAGCGTGTATTTTACACGTTATATAAAATATTTTTTGTCGAATACGAAAAGTTTCATCGATTTACGTCACGTTAAAGGAATCGTAAAAGGATGTTTCGGATAAATATTAAACCCCTAATTCTAATTCGATCCGCTAAATGCGTCTCGAATCAATTCGCCCGGAACGGTTACGATAAAAGCTTCGTCTGACTTTTTAATTCTTTTGTTTATCTTTATTTTTATCAAATGCTCAACAATAGAAATGTTGCGGTGAAAATAATTCTCCACGCTGTCGTCTCCTTTCTCCGGGCCAACAATAATGTTATAAATGATTTAGCTACCATCGTTGTGGCGGTTTATCTGCGAATTGCAACTGGCGAGTCATTACTCACAATTACAGGAAAGAATGCGCCACGGCCGACTGGCCTGATGGACACGCGATAACTCCCGAACACAGAGATGCAAGAAAACTGATACAATTAAACAGGAATCTAGAAGACCCGGTGACTCCGTTGTGGTCATTAATCATGTGTAACGCGATTGAATTTCATACGAGACTTTCCTGTTATCCGTGGCACTTCAACACGGAGAATCTATTGCTACGAGTGCAGACAATTTGAATTTTTCGATCGAATATCTCATGTAGTTATGATATATGCGAGCAGTTTCCGCTTTTCTATTGAACATAACGTCGTCGGGAATTTTTCTCGTTTTCTTCCATAGAATGGCTTGCGAGAAATTACAACTTGAAAAACAGAACATAAATTTAAATTCATTATTTAGATGTCTGCGTGGCCGGGAACTGAACCTGGAACCCTCTGCGTATTAAACTGGTATAGTAACCGTTGCGCAACGCGATTCGTCGGACATATTAAAATTAAATTTTAAAAATAAAATTAGATTTAAAATTTAATTTTTACTTATTCATTTTAATATGAACCTATCCACATCCATAGTTCATGGCACGGCAATTTAATCTTTAACTGATCATGTTCAGGATGTTGGAGTTCTCCCGGACAGAGCGCGTCAGGGAGCTGCATCGCTTACACATTGTAGTATAAGAACAGTTAAGCGAGCTTCTGCTAACATCCCTGACGCACTACAATATCTTGGTAACCCCGGCAGCATTCTGATTCCATTATTGTACTGATTTCAAAGAACACAGTAATTTTTTTGATTAAGGTCGACCAAAGGTTGCTCATACAAAAGATGTACAAAAGGCGCTTAAAAAAGTGATTTTAACACCGTGTGAGCAGAGAGCCTACCAACATTTGAACCCTCAATCTTCATCGTTCCCTCTCAATGTCTTCATCATCTTCACGCAATTTACCTTTTCGTAAAAGCAGTCTTAGAATTCATTCATATATACCGTGGAACTTTAAAACAAAATCAGGTAGACGCAAGTTACAATTTTCTGGCTAAGCTCTCCGTTATCTCTTCATTTTATTATAGTTGTCCGTTTTTCAATTACCGCCTTCAATATCTTTTTCTGCAATTTGGTGCGCTGTACCTCTTTCTTTATTCTCTTTTAGTCTGTTTTTATATAGAAATGCTTTTTATTTATTTTCTGTTTTAGGTGATTTATCCTTTTTAATTGTGTAACGGATACTCACGATATGATACCGTTTATTTATATAGACTGCAAATAGTGCAAAGTTCGGTGGGTAAATATACAGTTAGTGTGGTGTGTCGTTATATGGGAAACAAAACAGAAAAACGAACTGGACGTAGCGTGGATAGACTAATCTATCACTAGTGTCTGTCAATTGTCTCTCCCCGCTACCGCAGTTGCGCCGTGACCACGATCCATGCAATTTACTCGAAATATAGGCAATTAAAAAACCGCATATTTTGACTACCCGTTGCACATTCAAAATGTACGATTTCCACGATTTATCCTGTTTAATATTATCGTTATTACTTTTGTAACTAATCTCACGTGTAATGTGCCCCTTTTATTTTTGGTTTAATAATAGACTAACAATTGCATCAACAATTACATACCCATATAAACGATAATCCACAAGGCATAAGCACCGAAGCACTCCTAAATTAACATATAATAGTTACCAAGAATATACAAATGCATTTCTCATTACATCCACCGTATACGCCGTACAATGGGACGTCGACGGTAATTACGGCATCGTTCGTTATCTACGCGCCCAGCGCTTGTCCCCGAAACCTCGCGCGGTGCGATGATTATTCAAATGAGCTTTGGCTGCATATCGCTCTTCAGATGCAACGCGGTGATTTTAATGTGAGCAGAGGTTCAGAACCGTGTGTAAAATCCGCATAGTGAGAAAGACTGTTACCTATTTACATTAGTGTTGCTTGGTTGAATTGTTTTAATCACATTGTTCACGGAGGATATATGAAATTGTATCGTTTCTCTTGTAAAGAGAATTCGTTTATTGTGAATGTTATTGTACATCTTACTCAGTGACTCAATGTTGCTATGATTTCAATGCCAAAATTTACGGGGTCAAAAGGCCGGGTCAAATTATTACTACTAAACTTCCTCACATTTTAGCGCAAAAAACATTTATTTCTTTTTGCTTTACTAAGATGTATGTTTTTATCGTACTCACATATACATTCCTTACTAATGATCTCTTTTATATTTTTAATTATTTATCTGCATTTATTACATGGTTATACTTTTAAAAATCAATATTGCGATGATTTCAATGCCATTACCGGATCGACATGCCCAATCAAATTGAGTTATTACTGCTAAACTTCCTCATATGCTGTGTCCGGCAAATCATTTGTTCTTCAAACCATTAGTTCTTTTGCTTCAAGTGTCTGCTTTTTTTGTAGTCGTACATACGTACGTCGTACATACATAAAAAAAATCGACAGCACACATATATGTACATGTGTGCTGTCGATTTTTTTTTTGTTATTGTATGTTTATCACACTGTAAGTTCTTTACTATCCATTATTTTTATTTTCAATTCATCGTCATCAACCCATTAATATCCCACTGTTGGGCACGGGCCTCCTCTGAGAATGAAAGGGTTCATAGTCCACCACGCTGGCCAAATACGGATTGGTAGACTTCAAGTAGCTTCGGAAGCTTTACAAAAAACTCTCAGATGCGTAGGTGTCCGCACGATGTTTTCCTTCACATTTAAAGCACTTCAAGCAGATATTTGAAATTATTTTCGAATATTTTATTACGATGTAGAACCACTGTTCGCGTCGTACTCCCCGTATCTGTCTATCTGTGGTACCGTTGCTCCTACGTGATCCTAACGCCTAGCGGGCCGGCGCGTCACACGTCATTACCCGCCCATTACTTTGCCTTCAGGATGTGGCACACTTTCGCGCTCGTCCAGCCACGTATCGAGGTTTATTGTGCTCCTTAACTTCTCCTTATCTTTGATTCTGTTGGTGTGTTGATCTAAACCTGTTTTAACTTATTATTTATGCTTGTTAAGATTGACATCATCATCATCATCAAATCCATGAATGTCCCACTGCTGGGCATGGGCCTCCTTTCCAAATGAGAAGCTTTAGGTCATAGTCTAGCACATTGGTTAATTGCGGATTGACAATAAAATGTTGTATTGATATCAACGCGAAATTGGCAGTAACGTTTTTTATACTTGTAGTATGCATTATACAGAATTAATAAGACTCATCTTGAGTGCAATTAAAATATCTTATAACATATATTTTCATTTTATTCCTTATTATCTTCTATGCATGTATTTAAAATCAGACAATATATTAGGTATGTTAGTACATTTGTCATTTATATTTCCGTTTCATTTTCGTATAAATTGATATTAATTATTTTCTTGTTCCCTATTGAGCTTGTCTTATTTATTACTTCCACAGTTTTTCGTTGTTGTTCTCTTGCGTGTCAGAGATATGCGGAGATAAGGACTGACGATACTATTTACGTAAGCACATAATTCAGAATGCCGTAAATGGCGAGAATAATTACTCGGCCAAGTGGTCTATTTCCTTGACAAAAATCTGCGATGTTAGATTTGAAGATGCAGCGCTTCTTCTCGTTTTTGTTCGGGGTGAGAGTGTGGCCTGAAAGGCTGGTAGCACGTCGCGGGGATGGGCTCGAGGGGTTGAGAAGATGCGCCGGTCGCACGGCGGCGCGCGCTCGTCCGTCAGTCTCGCTGTGCCGCGAGCGTGCAGCGGTCGTGGTAGAGGGGACTTGCTCCTACTCCTTATCGACTGTTATTCGCGGTTTTCTGTCGAGAGCGCACGTGTCGCCGGCATCGGACGCCGCGTTCGCTTACGACGCTCGCGCACCTGTGACAAACGGCAAATATTTGACGTGATGTGAAAGACCAGCTATTGGTTCCATCGTTTTGTGTTTACATGCGAATTCGAAAACTTGAGCTCGTTTTTCGAAAACGAGTGTGTGATTTAGTTTTTTTTTGTATGTGCTGTTCTGATCGAGTACTGTGGGTCCGGAGGTAACTCTCCATATTTGACTGAGGTTCGAATGCGAATTTCGGCGACAGCCAAGGCGTCCGCATCTACAGTTGGATGAACGCCAATACCGCAGCTGCTGAGGTGAGTGAATATGGATATTTGTGTCGTAAAAGTGTATATTTTTTGCATGCGGCGTAATCGAACAATCCAGTGTTATCAGCAACAATAGAGGTGTTATCTAAACCGTCACAGCCGCGGCTTATTAACGACAGAGACCGTTCCTGTTTACAGTTGAGCTGTGTTATCATTAGTTATGACGATTGTGTCGAGTTAGATTTCAGCTGAATTGTATTGGTGGCGTTTTTTGCAATTGGATAGTTGTGATTTTTCGAACGGATCGTTGCATTGGCAGGTTTTCATAACATCTCTGTAACGATTCCACGGGTTGCGTCCGCGGCATGCACAGCTGAGTGCGCGCAATCTTCTGTGTAATCACTCGTGCAACAAACATTGACTACTTCTGTTACACCTATCGTCCTACATTACGATAATATTTCGTTTGCTTTCGTGGAATTTACTGCGTAAAACGTATGTTCAATTGGTAATTTTAGTTACAATTATTTTGAAATGTTCCTATACACTTGTTATAAGACATTATGACATCTCCAATGTGGGTAATACAAATTAAATAATTAAAATTGTGATATTGAGAGAATCAGAGAAATAATTAGGACACTCAGTAGGTAAGTGTTACAAAAATATAAACAACTAATAGTGATTCACGACTTAATTCGAGCTGAATAAGTCCTCACACAGTTTTGTCATCTTATTGCATCATAGTACCGCTATATCACAACTAGGTATATACATATAAATAGATTTCAAAATCACCCATTTTATCAATTTACGGCTCTGCTAGTACACATTCCCGTGCACTCTTTCTATTTATTTTTCAGATATCCGTTTTTTTTTATTTTGATACCAGTAGAAGGAAGGTGGTTGGTTAATTTTAGGGGTTAAATGTAGGCTGGTAAGTCCCATTACTTATTTTCCCAACCACTCGGTTCAGTACTTTCAACGATAAGATATATTTCCCTTGCACACAAAGCGACAAAAATACTTGAAAAACCTTTTGAAAATTAATAAAGCTTTCTACAGTCCTAGCCTCGTATTGATTCCCTGTATCGTAGGTATTATGAAAACATACAAAGATGAACACACAAACACCCAGACCCAGAACAAAAATCCAAATTCATCATTTAGATGTCTTTTACGGGACGGACGGGAATAGAACCCGGAACCCTCTGCGTGTCAGACCGGTACGGTTACCATTACGCCACGGGGGCTGTCAATTACTTCCTCAATAAAAGTTGTAAGCCCATGCAATTAAATATTGACACTTAAATTGTATTTACTTTTTATCCACGAGTAAAACGTAGCTTTTCTCCAATAACGGGTCCAGAACGTTCATTTTAGCATTTAGTTCAATTGGCAAGACGTCTGGCGTCTTTGCCAAAGGCTTCGAATGGATTCCCCGCAGTGCCAGAAATTTTATCCGTTGTCCGTAATAACTCGTTTTATGAAATAATATCCTGTAACTTGTAAAAGTGTTATTCGAATTCACGCACTAAAAATATTTTCTATAAAAATATTCTTAACGTTCCTTGGTATGTTATTTGATTTTTTTTTTTATATGAAAAGAGTAGCAAACAAGCGTGTACGTCACTTGATGTTAAATGGTCGCTGCAACCCATGGACACATACATCTAACGTCAAATTGGACTGTTTCCTATTTGAGATCATGTAAATGCGTTACTATATCTGAAGATTAAGATGGTCGCCTCTCTTTTAAGTGTACCCGGTAACCACACATCTCCAACTGAAACGAGTATTGCTTCACAGCGGGCTATGATGGCGGCGGTGGCACTTCTCCAGACGAAATATAGTTGTAACTATACTTTTAAAACAATACGACTGCGTCTCTATTTTTTTTCATAAACTACACTTGCCATTCATACTCACAAACGCTCCAGTTGTTTATGAGTGTGAATGGCAAGACTCCACTCTGTGTGTGATTTCAAACGATTTGAGTAAATTACGATAGTAACGATAAATATTTGCTGTCGTCTTCAGCGCCTAACACTTCGATAGAGCATCGATCTTAAGTGTCTTAAGCGAGCTCTTACACACTTACGAAGCTAACACACTTAAATACGAGATACTTTCATTGGCTTTTGCTGGATGAGTAGGTAAAATTCATTGTGTATAAGAGAGTGTTAGATTTAAAGGCAAGTCTTAAATGAGCCCTTACACTTACGAAACTAACACACTTAAATACGAGATACTTTCATTGGCTTTTGCTGGATGAGGAGCTATAATTCATTGTGTTTATAGATTTAAAGGAAAAAGTCTTAAGTTAGCTCTTACACACTTAGGAAGGTAACATATTTAAGTACGAGATAATTTCATTGGCTTTTGCTGGATGCGCAGCTAAAGTTCATTGTGTTTATATATATTATACATTTAAAGCCAAATCACTTCGTGGTTCCGAAATCATCACCGATACAGTTATTCTGCCTCACAACAGCAGTGTTTAGTGCTGCTGTGTTCTTGTTTGCAGGATGTTGTAAGGGAGATACATTTGCACAAAGCTTTCAAACTTAGTCCTAAGGGGTAGCACTGCATCTGTGGCAGTGACTTCAGATACGACCCCAATCCTATTTGGAGTCGATAGCAGATTGGGGGGACAGTGACCACTTACCATCAGGTGTGTCATTTGTTACTTCTGTATAATTTTAATGTCAGTATATTATAATAATGCCCACATATTAGTATCTAAGTAATTTACTATTTGTTTATATGTCATTGTATTTATATGTCATAAAATATTCATATCCATTTTTGGAAATATTATAATATACATAATTTATGCGAGCTGGTGACAGCCTAGCGGTTAAGATTCCGGCCTCACACTGGGGGGCCGGCGTTCCAACTCGCACGCACCTCTGATTTTTCGCTGTTATGTGCGTATTAGAAATTAATTATTATTCGCTTTAACGGTGAAAGAAAACATCGTGAGGAAACCACATCTGAGGGTTATTCGTGTATTTCTCGAAAGTGTGTGAAGTCTTCCAATCCACTTGGCGTAGTGAACTATGGCCCAACCCTTTTTTTTTTTTTTTTTTTTTTGGGAAATCCCTTCGGATACCACTCGTGTCGGCGGACAACGAGTGGTTATTCTGTGCAAGTTATCAGCTAAAACC
>DWKL01002715.1:0-12354 GCA_018249415.1 Phareas burnsi | reverse complement strand
GGATGTGGGTGTTCATGGGTTGCAGTGACCACTTAACATCAGGTGGCCTGCATGCTCGTTTACTACTTTACAAACATAAAAATAAAACAACGACCATCTAATGTCCCACTGCTGGGCACGGGTCTCCTCTCAGAATTAGAAGGGTTAGGTCATAGTCAACCACGCTGGCCAAGTACGTATTGGTAGACTTCACACACCTTCGAGAACTTTGCAAAGAACTCTCAGGTGTATACGTTTCCTCACGATGTTTTCCTTCACCGTTAAAGCAAGTGATAATTAATTTCTAATATGCATATAACTTCGAAATTACAGGTGCGTGCAGGATTCGAACCCCAGCCATTCAGCTTGAGAGGCCAGAATCGTAACCACTAAGCTATCAGTGCTCGTATTTAGTATCTTATGTATGTGTGCAATTGTGAATAATACATTTTTTTTAATGTTTGAAAGCTAGCAAAGAAGCTGCGGGTCGCCTGATGTTAAGCGATCGATACAGCCCATGGACACACACATCTAACGTCAAACAAAACTCAAGTTCTATCTGAGGTCGTACGTAGACGCGTCACTATTCTTGAGGACTAAGATGTTCATCTCGCTGTGTGTCCTGCAACCACATTCCTCCAACCGAAACACAAAACTGCTTCAGGGCGGACTATGAGAACAGCTGTGGCACTTCTCCGGACTAACTATAGTTCAACTATTGTTACCTATCAAGTAAAACTCTCACCGACTCAGAACTAAACTCGAAACTCAACATTTACTCGTAGAAGTCGTTCGACTATGGATCGAATATGGATCGTACTGCGTATCAAACCGGTTTCGTCATCGGCTTCTCTGGTCATATGACTGTGTTAATAAAAATGTATATTTACGTTACCAGGTGGTTGGTGCGCTGGTTGGTGACGGTGGTGGCATCGGGTTTGGTGTGCGCGCCGGTCCACGGCCAGCTTGCGCCGACCCTCGTGCCCTCCTGCCCAACCCAGTGCATCTGCCTCTCACAGTCTCAGGTATAGCCACCCATGAACCGTACTGTTCGACTCTTGCAACTGGCGGGAGCCTATACTTAATTAGGAGGGTATATCTCCTTGTTTTTTATTTTCGAGAAGGAAATTTTGGATTGGGTTATGTGATATTTTTACTCATTAAAAGCTCTTGGCCACGCTGCGCGTATAGGAAAGCTCCGTGGTCTCAAGAAAAACGTACCCGTGATGCCCTTACAGTCCCCGCGGGGCACGCAGCGCCAGTCCTTGGCCGCGTTTCGTTAGGAATCACAACCTGTGACCACAACAAGCTATTGTTCTTGCAAAGTCACAAAAAAATGAACGACCCCTTTTCCCTAGTCGTCATTTTTTTGTAACTTTGAAAATATTGCCATGTGTTTCCTGCGTGGAATGATGGTCACACAGTTATTTAGTCAGCCATGTCTTTAACAGTGAAGATCTCCAACTATTTTTAATTAGTTAACGATAGTAATATCAATAAATGGTTAATGGCTCGATAAATATACGTTATATATGCCAAAAACAGAATCACGGATTTCCCTATTAATTCGTTAATCTTTATAATTGACAGCTTTTTGTGTTATAAATGCCGTCGTTCGTATGTTGTGAAGTGGTAATTTGAGTTGAGGCTTGATTTGATCTAAACATAGATTACGTCATAAATCTGTGCTGCGTAATTGTGGTTGTTTCGTCTCAGGTGTCAGTAGTATAGGTCAGACGTATACGGGTAGATCGTTTTACAACGTAACCAAACCTATTTTACAGTGGGTACGTAATTGGTATACAAGCATTTGTTTGGATATGAAAATTTTTAGAATTCTTCCAATATTAAAGCTACATTTTAATGAAAGATTATGCTAGGAAATATTTTATATAACAGACTATGCGCCGATGATGCTTAGTCAAAATGCGCTTGGATTTACGCACTATAATCAAAAAATAACATAAAAATCTCTCCTTTTAGTCATCATAACTTCAGCCTTTACTAAAAGCTGAACAAAATACTCGTCTTAATAAGCCAGTATATTAATTTTGAACTTGCAAAACTTAGTTAATCTGTAAGGCAAATCTAATAAGAGACATATTTCATTTCAAATTAATTATGGAACGTCGGAAGAATTTTTGACGATTGAAAAACTTTTTAACTCGACATGGAAACCTGTAGTCAACCTGGGATACGTTCTTATGAAGATATTAAATTTAAAACAGTTCCGCCACTGAATAATGTAACTTTAATCATAGTAAGTGATGCCTGCCGCCAAATCGATAACTTGTTATAACAAGCTTGAATTTTCATAAGGAATACAGAAGCCCGAGCTTCTAATTAATGTGAATAAAGTGACACGCGGAACGATTAATTACTCGTAGTCTAAGCACGCAGGTCTAGACTTTCGACGAAATCTTAACTTCAAATATAATTTTGCCGTGTAATATCATATAATTTTTATGAAACTAATATTAAAGACCAAAGTGTTTTATTTAGAATAAAGAAGTGTTTAACCGATTCTAATGATAATTATCGCGACATAATTTCAAAATTGTTATGCATGACAACATAATTTTAACCTATGATATTCATTGGTATGGAAACTATAATAAATTTACTAATAATTGTTTAATGTTGAATAAAGCAGTGGTTAACTACGTCAAATGTTTATTATCGCAACATAATTTCAAAATTGTTATGCATGGTACAGTATAATTTGAATGTAATATATGTATTGCTATGGAAATTAAAATAATTTAGTAATAGACGTTTGATTTAGAATAGAGTAGCGATTAACTAATTCTAATAATACTATCTCGATATAATTTCAAAATTGTTATACCTACATGTTACAATATAATTTTAATCTATGATGTTCAGCGCTGTTATGGAAGGTAAAATAAATTTAGTTACTAATACATGTAAACGATCTTTCAACTTATTAGCGCCGTTAGAAAAGATCTTTATGATTATAATTCCTCCGGATTATGATCCCGGCACCTGCTGCCCATAGAAATAATAAAAGTGCCGACCGTGATACTGTATATAAATGTGAAAATTTAAAGCTCTACTGAATTGTCCTTGCTAGGCACTTTAATATGATTACTAGCCATTTTATTGCAGTAAGCCTGCGATCCAGTTTCATCCTAATTTGATGAGGTAGGTAATGGAAAAAATGTCGGGTATCTTAAGAATACTTCTCTCTCACCGAACCAAAAAAAGATTCTCGAAATGACAAATGTTGACGTGAAAAAGAAAATGTCAATATACTAAGTTCTTACATCTGTATCAACGTTTGAGATCAGCCGCGGTTGTCATATTACACTCGAAGACTCTGTTGGAAGGTCTCGTGTTAGTATTTCTACGTTACCACACACTTCAAACTACAACACATCAGCGTTTAACATTTTTATAAGGTAGAAATCAGTGTGGTGGTGACTTCTGAGGCGGACCATGAAGAGTTCTACCATCTGTATCTTCATATGTATGATGAATAAAATGGAATCAATTCAGTGTTTATACAACGCAGAAGAAGAAATATTTTTTTGTCTATGACCTGGTGTTCTCACCAATATCATTAGCTGATGACTTAGTTTCACTGGAAAGCTTAGGAGTCTCTTAGAAATTACATAACAATACTCAATTTGAAACGTATAGTACCATTAATCCTTAGGGCTAGCTTCATATATATGGATGTGATGATTGGCCTTAGAGAGGATTACTCTATATGCTTATAAGTAGCTAGCAAGGTGAAATAGAATTGTAGTTACATAAACACGAATTTAAACTATTATAGCTTTTTAGAATTTTTTAGTTTTTTTTTTGCTAATTTTAATTGTCGAATATCGAGGAACACTACTGTTGAACTGTATATTTAAAGATTTCATATTTAGTTCATACTATTATTGCTGTAAAAGCCTATTTTTTTCCTTTTTCAACTACTTCAATTTTGAATAACTTTTTGTGTGCAATGAGTCCTTTATGGAATTTGAATAATAGAAAAAATATGTAAATGTAAATAACGTACTTGACTTAAACAAATTAGTTTCTGCTTGTACCTATTCACAATTACAAGCCCCCTTTTAATATAGTGAATAAATGTTTTAGATCAATCTAAATTTAAACACCTCTTAAAATCATTATCGAAAAGAAGATGGATCAATTTTTATATTGCTCCAAAAACTAAATTGAACCTCCAAAAGCTCACGTTTACGTCCACATTTACATGGCACGTAAATCGGAAAATGAGGCTTCATTTAATAAGCTTAATTGAAGCGTTACGTTAAAAAGACATGTAATAAAATGGGTTGGGGGATAAAGTCACATATTTTATGTTGGTAGATGCTTAATAAAATCATGGTTATGTAGTACCTGAATGGAATTGATTGTTATTTGTTTTGGTTATTTGTGGAGCTTAAGTTTGGAACAATTCAATCAAAATATGGCGATGTGCCTGTGTGCGACCGGGATATTCAGGGGAGGATTAATTTTATTGACAACACAAACAGTCCGAATAGCGATGAAATTGTGACGAAGCGTTACTGATCGTGCAATAAAAAAGCTTCTGCTTTTGTGGAAAATAAGTGTTCATTTAATAGGTACGTAAATTATTAAAAAGAAATATATATTTATATAAAATTTCAATGATATTTTCTCGAATACGAGCTGTGTGTCCGTTGGGAAATCTTATCCTTGAGGGATGAATTTCCAAAAACGCTGATACAACTGTCTTGTATTTATTTATAAGCAACAGTCTAAACACCAATTTCTGTATTTCTAATTTAAAAAAAGACGAATGACGACTAATATTATTTGCGTTAAATAATCCTTGAGGGGAATCCTTAGTTAGTGTCATAATTTCTGCAAAATGCCATGCTTCTATATACGCTGATCGGAGCTGTGCGCTGGAAGCTATTATAATTTACATACAAATAGTTCGTTTATCACCGTTATTATTAAAATATATCTTGTAGGCGGCAGAATTATAGTTCATCCCGGAAAATGTCAATGCCGACATCCGTCGTGAAGCAATTCTTTTGTTTCGACTGGTGAGGTGTGTGGTCGTTGTGTACGTTTATAGCCAGGCGATCGTTTTAATCTTCAGACTGACTTCAGATAGAACTTCGGTCCTGTTTGTGGTTACATGTGAGTTTCCATGGGCTGCAATGACGACAAAGTTAGGTGGCCTGCACGCTTGCATGCTTACCTTACCCGTACGCTCAGAAGAAAAAACAGAATACATAAATATATTACTATAACAAATATTACAAACTGTCGGTTTACAAAATAAATGTTTTAACAATGTAAAAACATAAATGATCCCTGTATTTGATTTTATGTATATACGTATACTAAATAATGTTTTCTTTACAGGTGGTATGTAACAGTGCAGCGCTGCGCGGTGTGCCGTCAGCACTCAGTCCGAGTGTGATGCAATTGTCACTATCTCGTGCCGACTTACGGGTACTGCGTTCCGATGCGTTCGCGCATCTCCGGCAGCTGCGACGACTATCTCTCGACGCCTGCAACCTGACACGGATCCGCCCCTTTGCCTTCCGCGGCCTACCGCGTCTCAACGAGCTGTACATCCAGCATACTCCACTCGCAACCGTGGACGCGTTCGCCTTTGCCGCTCTTCAAAATATTTCCTCCATAGTCCTCTCGCACAACCGGATCGCTCAGATCGAGGGTTATGCATTTGCAGGAACGAATTTTATAAAACTTATATCTCTTAGAAACAATCCGATTAAACGGATTCTTGCGCATGCATTTTCCGGACTGAACGATGTAACCCAAATAGAGTTACCTTCAGGAATCAGAGCCATTGAGCCACAAGCGTTCGCCGGACTAGAGGGTGTTGGTGTTCTGGAACTCGCATATATGGATTTGCCAGCACTTCTACCGGATACGTTCTTTGGTTTAACACGTGTGGGGCGTCTCGCTCTACGAGAGTCTGATTTAGGTGTAATTCGAGCGGGAGCCTTCGAGGGACTTCGACGTGTGGATATTCTTGAGATGTGTAATAACAAGATAGACGCTGTGGAGGAGCTCGCCCTCGTGCAGAATAATAGTGTTAACACTTTTAAGCTTACCGGAAATCATATGCTGGAGACGCCACTAGCGGTCGTTTTGGAAGTGGACAATGTCGTGATAAAAGGCAATCATCTGCCATGTGAGTGCGGTCGCGATCCTCTAGCGAATCCCTTGGCGCTGAGCCAGGATTTCGCGGAGGAAAACTTGTGTATATCGCCATTAAAAGTGCGCGGGCGCAGTTTAGCCAGCGCAGCCGGGGCGGCGTGCCGCGGGGAGGGCGGCGGGAGCGCGCGCGCCCGCGCCGCGGCGGGGGCGGGCCGCGCTGGAGGTGCGCTGGCGCCCCCGAGACTCGCGCTCGCCATCACCGCTATAGCTTTCCTCGCCAACAGTTAACCGCCCTTGGTGTTCAATTGATTTCGTTGTATGTGTCTGTAAATATTGTAAATTAAGTGGGTATAGAAGCGATATTTTACATTGAATGGGTCCGTCATTCAGTATACGTTGGACCATAAATAAAATTTGCCTTTGGAAAATTTGTTTTATTTCCATTCTTTAAAATTTTGAATATCACATTAATGTGGTTGCGATTGCAGTTTGTTAACTCAATATAAATATTGCTCAATAATTTTAATTGACAGAAAAGCGCGCATATTTATGTATGACGCCAACACCACGACCGATTCTATAGTCTTAAATTTTTTGAGATAGCGCTTAAGGTTCAAAACTATTTCTCTCCAATGTTCTGTAACAAATAGGTTGAAAATTTATAGCGGAGTAAAAATAGCTTTTATCTGTATTTCTAGTCAATTAGCAGACGCCATCAGATAGCGGTTGAGTAATGCCGCACCGTCCGACGGAACTGTGTCAGGCGTCTGCGAGTAAGACTGGGACATATCATTTATTCTCATGCCTTACTTATTACTATCGAAATGTAAGGTTCCATTTACGCCATGAGAATAACTTGCAATGTTCCGTTTACAATATTTAAAAATACTACTATTATAGTTATATATTATCTAATAATTCATAATCTATAGATGGTAGAACTATAGTATATCCGGGGCAGTACCGCCGCCCTCATAATTCGCCGTGAAGCAATTTTTGAGTTTTGGTTAAAGAGGTGCGGTTGTCGGGCACACTTGATACGAGGCGACCATCTTAGTCCACAGGAGTCGTGACGCATCTACGTACGACCTCAGATAGAACGTTAGTTTTGTTTGAGGTTAGATGTGGGTGTCCATAGGGTGATTACTTGAGATCAAGTGGTCTGCACACTCATTTGCTACTCTTCAAATATAAATAATAAAAATCGATTACTTGTACAATAAATGTTGTTAATAAAAAATGTTGGTGTCAGTCTTGAGCCCACACCAGCTCGTCACACCAAAACCCACATCAAATCGTCATACCATTATGACGATAAGTGATATTTTGCTCGTCATGGTCGTCACACATATCATAACATTAGTAGAAGTTAACCGCTATATTGTTTTATCCTTGTCTGTAAAAGAGTCAGAAATAAACAAAATACTCTGTACGATTCCGGATAGCGATGTAATAGTGTAACTATTTATGTATTTATTTAATAATTTATATAAACAGAAAATAAATTTTAGAGATAATAAAAACAACAAAAAGTGGACAAATGCACTGGTTATTTAAAAAAAATAGAGTAGACTTGCTATTGGAAAAAGTTACATTACATTAATTCTAGATGTTAAAAAGCAGTGATAGCCTAGTGATTAAAATTGCGGCCCCTCACACTGGGAGTCCGGGGTTCGAATCCCGCACGCATCTATAATTTTTTGAACTTATGTGCGTATTAGAAATTAATTATGCTTTAACAGTGAAGGCAAACATTGTTTGGAATCCTACACATATGAGAGTTCTTTATAAAGTTCTTGAAGGTGTGTGAAGTCTACCAATCTGTACTTGGTCAGCGTGGTGGATTATGACCTGACCCTTCTCATTCTAAGAGCAGACCCGTGCCCAGTAGTGGGACATTAATGGTCGATGATGATGAATACCAGAAATATATTTTCATACAAATATATGAAAATGCAACTATATAATATATGCATTTATTCTAATAACCGACTATATATAACAATACAGTTTTATATAGGTCGATAAAACATAATAAATACTATGTAATAATACAACAAATTTATATTGCTAAGGAGATAATACAAACGATATTTAAAACCAACGTGCGTTGCGTATTGTCGAATAGACACACGTAGTGGTCCACACAGCGACAGATTCGCACATGTTGAAACACCACGTCACGCACCACTCATTAGCGCGATATCGATCGCCGCTTCACTCGGCGCTCGCTTGCACTATTTACACATCCCATTCACAAAAGTATTCTTTGATATGAATTCAACATGCTATAACTAAAGCCATAACCGTGGTGTGCTCTCGATTCAGTCCGATTTTAATTATTTAGGGTACCAAGCGTATTCCGAATGTATTTCCGCGAGATCCGTAAAGCCTTTGTAAGCAACGAAAGAAGTCCTGATGTCATTCCTTAGCGTAGCGACACATTGCCTTTGTTGATTTCGTGTCGAATTTTGTAGCCGCAGAATTAATTTGTCGTCTTTTTTAGAGGGTGAAATTACATTTTCGCATTTTTTGTCTGAAAAGTAGAGAACGTACTTATAGGCTACCTGATGTTAAATGGTTATTGTAGCCCATGGACAACCACATCTAATGTTAAATAGAATGAAGTGATCTGAGGTCGTCGTAGATGCGTCACTACTCCCAGGACTAAGACAGTCGCCTGGTTTTTAAATGTATCCGACAGCACACCTCTGCAAACGAAACAAAAGTGGCGGATAAGAGGGCGGCGGGGGTACATCCTCTGACGAACTATAGTTCTATCACCTAAAAATTAAATTTAAAAATTAAAATCACATAGCTTATCAGGGACAGCTTAGTAGCATGAATTTTGGTTTATGAAGATTGAGGTTGATGAAATGAAATGCGTTTTTTGTGTAGGTCTCCGGGAGCGGTAACGAATTATCAATTACAATGTTTTGTTCACATTGACTGCCGGATCCGAAAGCGACCTCAATTGAGAAGATTCCGGATGAAATGGGCTTGTATTTTATATTTTTTCCATTATCATTGTCAATATTTCATTTATTAAATAGTAATAGTAGAGAAATTCTATCTCTAGTAGTCTAAAATATTTCGTTTTTACGAATATGAACAATTGAGATGGTCACCTGCTTCAGTGGCCAATTATTATGAGCCTGCGTATCTGAGAATGATTCGTAATGTTCTTAAAGATGTGGCGAAGTCTACCAAGCCGTACTAGGCCAACATGGATGTCACATACATTACAAGTTTCTAATCCAACACTTAACATCAGGTGTACTTCTCATTTCTAAAGAAATAAACAAAGAAAATGTAGGAAGTTTTCCGTAGAATCTATATACATCGACATAAGTATTGAAATAGGAAAATCGTGCAGTGTCATTGGTGTTTATTGGAAAAGTCGTGCTTATTGGGCAATACGGTTAGCGGAGGTTCCGAATTGGCCTAATGACCCTACTCGTCTGCAGCTGACGCCCGATTCGAAAGAGTAAATAAAAGGAAATGAGCTTGTCAACAATTTCTTTTATTTTGTGAGAACCTGATAGGACAAGCCGAAACGATATTACATTGTGAATATTTCATTGAATACCTACTGATTTATATTTAGGTATTTTAAAATAAATTTACTTTAATAAAATACTTTAAGTATGTCACGTAAGAGGACGATTTTTTTAAACAAACTCGACCTCAATTTGGTTTGATTTGTACAATAACTCAGTTAACAACAACCAGTAAAATGCATAATTCTAACTTATAATCCAAGATAGATGTAGGTATAATGAAATATGTTTGAGTGTACAATTACCAACATTGTACACTCTGCAAGATTCGGTTCAGAAGTTTTTAGATCTACGTAATAATATAGATAGAGCATGTTCAATTCCGTGCTGGTGCAGCATGGTGCGTTATGGAGAGGGCAGAAGTTCCCCATTATATGTACAGCGATATGGACTTTACTGCACAGAAGATTAACTGAATATTATATTTACAAAATGTAAAGTGCATGTGATAGAACTATAATTCGTTTGGCGAGAAACCGCCAGCACCAGTGAAGTACAATACAAATATTCTTTAGTGTACACCAAAATCAGGATGTTACATTAAATGTAAAATTCATAAGATGATGTAACAAAAGGCGGCCTTACTGCTAGCGATCTCTACCAGACAACCTTAGGGTAAAGAGAACATGAGGAAAGAAAGAGGGAAGTAGTACTTTTGTCTTAGTTGGAGAGGTGTGGTTGTTGTATACTGTAACAAGTACGGCGACTAACATAGTCTTCAGGAGTATTGACACATCTACTTACGACCGCAGATATAATTTTAGTCCTATTAGAGGTTAAATGTGGGTGCCAATGGGCTGCAGTAACCGGTTAACATCATGTGGCCTGCACGCTCGTTTGCTGCTCTTCTAATATAAATAAAAACATTTTACAAAAGAACAAACGAAAGAAAGAAAAGGATTAAGTTGAAACGCCTCTTGTGAGGAAAAACCTACCTATCTGTAACTTAATCCTTATAGATAGAAATGCAACTGTGACCGTCCTCGGGACCTCGATCTTTTGGAGTCGATTACAGATGTCTGTGGGCGGCAGTGACCACTTATCATTAGTAAAACTGCAAGTTTATTTACTCGTATGTTATAAAAGGTAGGGAGGTCATACCTTTCCTTTATTTTATTAATGATTTTTATATACGTTTTTATATACGTCATGTAAGTTTGTTTGGGTGGTCCTTTATTATAAAATAGATGATAATAAATATCACTAATTTTCACTGAGCAAAATAAACGGCATTGAAATGACAACTCTTTCTACACGTAAGTAAAATTTAACTGCTATGTTACTTAGACATTTACAATTAACGTAAATTTAACATATTATTATTTAGTTTACATAGGAGTTCAACCGCGTTTTTTGTATTTTTATATTAAAACGTTTTAAAAGTCTAAATTTATGAGTAAAAATTCAAAGTCGAAGTTCAATCTGGGATGTGACATTTGTATTTAGAATTTCGTCGATCAGGTAAGCACATCAACTTTAAAGAGTTTCTGTATTATTCTGTACACAGTAAGCAACGGATTTGTAATTCCATTTTGGTTATTCACAGCCACGAAAACAACTAAAGCTAAGGAACAGTTTTCATTACATTCATGAAAAGCATTTTCCTTCTCCCGGAGATAGAAAATAACGAATTTATTAACCATCCCTTCGAGTATATCTCACATTTTTTTCTTAACATGAAATATTTTGTATTATATATAATAAATAGGCAACAACACTGATAGTCTAGTGGTTAAGATTCCAAAATCACGCTGGGTGTTTGGGATTCGAATCCGGTACGCACCTCTGATTTTTCGAACTTATGTACATATTAGAAATTATTTATCGCTCGCTTTAACGGTGAAGGAAAATATCGACAGGATACCTACACATCTGAGAGTTCTTTGCAAAGTTCTCGAAGGTGTGTGATGTCTACCAATCCACACTTGGCTAGCATAGTGGACTATGACCTAACCCTTCTTTCTAAGAGGGAATCCGTGCCTAGGGATGGGACATTAGTGGGTAGATGATAATGATGATACAATATAAACAAGATTAATAAACTTGCAGATTTTTATAGTTTAATACCAGATATATTATAACAACTTAGTGGCGGGATGCAGTGGTCATCGGTCTTCCATATACTGCGGTGTGGGTTGGATCTGCGGTGAGTCTGATGGCTAAATAAGCAATTTAGATATCCGTTCAGGCTTTCAGTGTTTGTCCCTTTGTCTATGTATATTCCTTACCGCAACTCAGATAATCCTAGTGTGCAACGTCTCCGCACAGTCAGCCATTTTTAGTATCGATATTGCTTTTGCATAATACATTTTAAACTTACTAGTCAACTAACTTTAGAAGTCTATTTTTTATGTCCAGACTATATCACCACCGCCAATCCTATTTGTGTTCCAAATAGCTTTATAAAGCTGTTGTGTTTTGATATGAAGGGTTTGTTAAGATACTAATATGAGACGTTTCAACTTAGTCCTCAGTAACCAATTATCTCACGTGTCACTCCTGTCCTATTTGAAGATATTTACAGATACCTGTAGACACTAATGACCACATCATACCAGGTGGACCATACGCTTGTACGCTGCTCCACAATAAATTCAATGAAAAAATACGAAACACGTAATTGGATAGTGTGAACAGACTCTCGAATATTTATACATATTATACGTCTTAA
>DWKL01002714.1:0-12354 GCA_018249415.1 Phareas burnsi | reverse complement strand
TGCAACTGGGCTGAAATATAGGCAATTCAAAAACCGCAAATCGTGAGTACTCGTTACATAATATAAAAAATGGATAACAACCGGGACCGACAGCTTTACGTGCCCTTCGAAGCACGGAAGCGCGCATGAAATTTAACCACTAGGGGTCACCCATCCAACTTCCGACCGCGCCCGACGTTGCTTAACTTCGTTGGCCAGTTACGATCTACGCAAGCTATCTTTTGACTAGTAACGTTTTATATTTTTTTTGCTTTTTTTTATACACCCATACGTAATCACAAAGAAAACTAAAGTTCTATCTAAAGTCTTACATAGATGCGTCACTACTCCCGAGGACTAAGATGGTCGCCACGCTTGTAAGTTACCCGTTAACCGCACTTCTCCAACCGAAACACAAATGTTGCTTCACAACAGCTTCTGCGGGCGGCGATGCTTCGCGGCGCCTTCGCCATCCGCCACGATCAATCCACGTTCGTTAGGAAGGAAGAGTTAGAACTGTTAGAATAGAGTGTTAGAGTTCTACCAACTATAAAATATTATTTGTTCCCAGGTCCACACAAGGCTAACGTACCTGAGGCACTTAATAGTGTCGTTAGCACAAGCCAAGGACATCGACAGAACTCTACTGGTGTTCTCACACGATTATTATGATGAGGAGATTAATAGTTTAGTTAGGAGTATAGATTTTACTAAGGTGAGTGCTTTAGACCTTTATGGCGTTGAAAGAGGGAAGAAATGAGATTTGACCTTAATTGTAATCCGCGCCAAACTTTATGACCGCTCTGAGTGTTGTTGTTGTTATTATCGTTTTGTTTGTTTGTTTCTTTGAACGCGCTAATCTCTGGAACTACTAGTCGGATTAGAAAATTCTGTTTGAATTATGTACGCTATGTATCGAGGAAAGTTTTACACTATCTAACATCACACAACGATTGTTATGACCGGAGCGATTAGCGTGGAAAATTGGGGTGAAAAAGTGCGAAATGAGACCGAACACACCGATGCGGGCAAGCAGGTGGCCGACGGTTCTTATACACGCGAACCAAGTCTAGGGCATCAATTTGTAATTGAGTAAAATGCGTGTCTACTTCCAGGTAATGCAGATATTCTACCCCTATTCAATACAGACGCATCCCAATGAATTTCCTGGCGTGGATCCCAATGATTGTCCACGAGACGCAAAGTTAGAACAGTGAGTATCTTTTAAAACATCATTTTTTTATTAGCAATTGAAGCCAGTGACCATGCGGACCGTACACACATCACCAAATCTAAATGTGGAACTTTCGGCCGGGGAGGTAGCCCAGTCGCCCTCAAAATACGCCGTGAAGCGTTTTGCATTTCCGTTGGAGAAGTTTGGTTTTGGAGAAGTACATTTGTAGCGGAGCGACTTAATCCTTAGGAGTGACGCATCTATGTACGTCAAACAGGGATTAAGTCCTCTTTAAGACAACTTAAAATAAATTGGGTCTGCATGCTCTTTCACAATTTTTTGACTTGGCGTGATTTGATTTGATCTGATTTAAAAGGAATCATAGCCTAATAGTAAGATTCGGCCTCTCATGACGGATGTCTGGGGTATTGAATCTCGGACGCACCTCTGATTTTTCGAAGTTATGTGCGTATTAGAAATTAATAGAATATTAATTATAAGAATCCATGGGCACCCACATCAAACCTCAATCAGGATTTAAGTCCTATCTGGGATGTACGTAGACGGGTTACTACGCCCAAGGACCAAAACGGTCACCTCGCTATAAGTGTGATAAAAATATATGATGATGATTGGTTGCAACCCTTTTATAACCCACCGTTGGGCGCGGGTCACTCTCCTCAACTGGAGGAGGCCTGGAGCATACTCCACTACGCTGTTTCAATGTAGATTAGTGGAAATACAGATTAGTGGCCAACCACTGCTGAATGTTTTCAAACCGCCCGCAAAGACTCCTACAGAGCTTTGCGACCCATCCAACTGGCGACCGCGCCCGACGTTGCTAACTTTGTTCACCGGTTACGGTGTCTACGCAAGCCGCGAGGCGCCGCGCACTTCAGACGATGATGATGATGCTTATGATGATGGTCTTCTTGATTCACAGAGCAATGAAGCTGAAATGCAATAATGCTCTGCATCCGGACCTACACGGCCATTACAGGGAGGCGAAGTACACTCAAACCAAGCACCACTGGTGGTGGAAGGCGAACCGCGTGTTCAACCAGCTGCATTGCACCGCTGCGCATTCTGGTGAGCTTTCTAGGCGTTCCGGGACAGTCTGAACGTCTGATACAAGGCATTCTTAGTCTGTACCCGGACCGTTGACGTTTGAAACAATTCGTCTTATTTTCTTTGCGGGGGACATAAGGGGTTCTATTTTTGTCGGCATTTAGAACATAAGGTTTCCAACCGAGTTGGTTAAGAGGCATTCCATCTTAGTCAATGGGGGAAATGAGGCACTCCGCTTCATCATTACTTTATGAAGCCTTTTTGATTTGTGGGACTACGACAGAATGCCTACTTTAGGCATTCTGTCGTAGTCGGTACCTACTATATTCTAATTTCATTGTGTATTGATTGGGGAGGTCCCATTGTCGGGTATACTTAGAGTGAGGCGACTGTCTTAGTCCTAAGTGTTGTTATATAAATTGATGTTTAGTTGTCACTGCTGCCCACGGGTACCCACGCCTAAGGTCACACAGGACTGAAGTCCTACCTAAGGTCGTATGTAGGCGAGCTACTACTCCCGGGGAGTGAAATGGTCGCCTCGATGCCAGGCAGCCGCACCTCCAACCAATAGAGAAATATTGCTTCACGGCGGATTACGAGGGCGGCGGTGGTACCTCCCCGGACGAATTAGTTCTAGAACGATAGATGCGTTCTAACTCGAGTTCAATTCGAGTTATGTGAATTTTGAACTCGGGTTAACTCGAGTCGTGTTCTTGCCGAATTGGCACATCTGTAACCGGCGACACGTTCCGGCGAGTAAGCGGTGACATCAGCTTTTGTTCGCTCCTACTAGGGACACTGGTAGATCGATGCCCGCTGTTACACGGCTCGGCTAGGAGGCACGCATTATTTTGCTGCTGGAGTATACTGACCCCAACCCTTTTACGTTCCACTAGTGGGCACGGATCTCTCCCCACAACTGGGGAAGGCTAAGGAGCATGCTCCACCACGCTGCTCCATTGCGGATTGGTAGAGATACGGGTTTAATAGCCAACCCGTGTCGGATGTTTTCAAACCGCACACAAAATCTCCGACAAGGTTTAACGACTTCTATCCTTTGTTGACTGATTGTTGATAATGACTTCTGTCCTTTTTTGTGCCCTGCGAACCACCGAAGCGCGCATGAAATTTAGCCACCAGCGGTCACCCATCCAACTGCCGACTGCCCGACTTTGCTAAATTCGTTGATCGATTACGATCTACTCAAACCGCGGGGTCCAATGCTCTTCAGTCCGTGTGTCACCAACTAACCCACCGTCCGTCTCGCAGGCATGGTGGTGTTCTTAGAAGAAGACCACTACGTCGCGGAAGACTTCATCCACATGCTGCATCTGCTGCGGGCGACTGCGGACAAGAGTTGCCCGCACTGCGAGATCTTGTGTCTCGGCACTTACTTGAAGACCTATCAGTACCATTTGACAGGCGATAAGGTTAGATTAAGACAATACAATACAAAAATTCTTTATTGTACGCCAAATGACATATACAAGAAGGACTGTACATAATTTAACGTACAACAGGCGGCCTTTTCACTAAATAGCGATCTCTTCCAGACAACCATCTATAAATGAGGAACGTTGAGTTGAGTAGAGTAAATTAGAGTACATGTCCAAGATCGAGAGGATTCGGTAGCGGTAGCCTAGTGGTAAGATACCGGCCTCACGCTGGATGTCCGAGGTTCGAATCCCGCAAGCACCTCAAAGTTACGTGCGTGCTAGGAATTGATGATCACTCGCTTTAACGGTGAAGGAAAACGTCGCGACGAAACCTATACGTCTCAAAGTTCTTTGTAAAGTTCTTGAAGGTATGTGAAGTCAACCAATTGGTACTTGACCAGCGTAGTGGACTGTGGCCTAACCCTTCTCATTATGAATGGAGATCTGCGCCCAGCAGTGCGACAGTAATGGTTTGATGATGATGATGATGAATTTAATTAATTTTATTATTATTGTCCATATTAATTGTCCTTTTTTTAACTTTAAATAAGATTTAATTTGGCGGCAACCCTTATGTTCCAATGCTGAGCATGGGTCTTCTTACTACTGGGGGAGCTCGGGAGCATACTCCACCGCGGTGCTCCAATGCGAATTGTTGAGGATTTCATTTGCACATTACTGATTAGTATATTTTCTTAAATAATTGCTTTCTTGTTTATTAAATTTTAAATTTAAAAAAAATCTAAATTAAATAAAAAAATGTAGATAAAATAAACTGAAGAAGTAAGATTATTAAATAAAATAAGGCACAATGTTTTTCGAATATTCAGGTAATGGAAGATTCAAGACAATTATCAAGGCATAAAAATGATTAATTTAATCGTATTTGACAATAGTATCATGATGTATAAAGACGTGCGCCTTAATCGATGTGCTTAAAGCTAACTTCACGCATTTTGTGTTATTTTGCGTTTTTGTTTTGGGGAAATTCACAAAATTTACACGTTTTAACACTTCTTGATTTCATTGATTAATACAAATGTTTTTTTTCATCAAAGTTACATGTACAGGTTTAGTTATTAACAAGAACGGTCTTATACAGGGTGTGGAAATAACGTTGCTAATATTATCTGTTTTAAGTAGGTATTTTTTTAAAGAATAAATGGGTACAAAACAGACGTATTAAAAAATAAACGAATTCCAAATAACTAATCAAATCATTTGTATTTCTGGAATAAGGATCTAAGTTGGTACGTATTATCTTATTCATAATGTGTGATTATCCTGCTACTTGGAAGCGCGCGGCGCCTCGCGGCTTGCGTAGATGGTAACCTATCAACCAAGTTAAGCAACGTTGGCCGCGGTCGGCAGTTGGATGGGTGATTTTAAGGTGATATTAAATTTATTTTAAATGTTTAATATCATATGTAGTTAAAAGGTTGTTAAAAATAGTTAACATTTAAATTTGAAACAGTAACTACTCAGTTAACGATATTTCTACATCCTGTATAACAGTAAATTAATTGCAAACATGACTAAACATCAACTGTAGTCACTCAGTCAAAGCGACGTTTCTATTATTTTCTACACTCTGTATAGTAGTTAATGCAACACGCCCAGCGATTCTCAACCCTAACGCACGATACAGAGAAAGAAGCAGCTCAACCTGAGCTACATACAGCAAGTGCGCGCTGCCAACGAGGAGAGAAGACGACGGCAGATGGAAACACAGGCCTGGAACTACCAGGTGTATCCGAATTTGTACTCGAATACGCAGAAGGTATTCGGTTGATACTTGTAATTTTTTTTATTTTCTCTTGCTTATCTACGGGTGATGCTAAACTTCGGGAGTTAATTAAAATAAAAAAATAACGCTTTCTACACGCATAGTCCCACACTGGGATATCCGGTAGTGGGTGACATATATACACACAAAGACGACACAATAATAACCAGACCCAGATAACCTATACGACTAAAAACAGCCGGGGTAAAAGAAGTCTGCATGCCTTTCCAGGTCACATCGTTTTGTACAGGTTTCTATTTATACAAATAGAGTCATAATGTCGCTATGTCGTCGTCGTATAGTCATGACGACATCGAAAAGTCGTGACCCCGTTCTCGTGAAGCCGAGACGTTGTGGTGGCGTAGTTGTGATGTCGTGACGTCGTCGTATAGTCTTGACGTTATCGTTGTGACATTTTTAGAACGTCTTTTCCTTCAAGACGCTATAATATTACAAATTGGTATGATGTGTCGGCATTGACTAATTTTGGCAAAATAACTGACATCTATATAATTAATCCCCAAGGGCCCGTTTTAATTATCCGGTAATTTACTCTATGAAGTCCATATTTTATATTAATGCAGAAGTTATCTTACATCTGGACAAAGGCCTTATCTCACACACATCACACACTAGTCAATTAAAAAAAAAATCGGTAAAGAATCTATTTTTAAAATATATATGTTAAAAACGGATTCTTTACCTATATTTTTCTTTCAGAACATCCTGTATATATATATATATATATATATATATACATACACATTATGTTTATAAGTTTAGCATCAACCTGTAGATCGAATAATATATAAGAAACTTGTTTTGTATACATTGTACATATATTTTCTCTTCTTTTCTCCTGTTAAATGCATTCATTTTATTGGCACTATAACAGCCAGTTTTGAAAATAACATTAAAATTAATTAAGTAACAAATTCAATGATGGTGCAATATAAATATCGAATCCTATAAAATTTTATCACGCAACATAAATAGGTAGGTGGTAGAACTATAGTTCGTCCGGGGAAGTATCACCCTCATAATCCGCCGTGAAGTTGCGGTTGCAGAAGTGCGGTTGTTTTGCACACTTATGGTCGTATTTATAAGGTAGTACTTAAGTAAAAATCACGACTTATGGAGCCATTATAATTTTATGGTTCAGTAAATGCTTGAAGTTGGCGCTGACAAAAGTTAGAATCCCCACACAAGCGATCAATCAAATCAAATCAATGACGACTTTATCAATAAAGTACAAAGCAACGAGTAATTACTTCTTTACAAATACAGGCATTACGGTGTCTCTACCTTATTAGTCCTCTTAGTAGTGACGCATCTACGACTTCACATAGGGCTTTAGTCCTGTTTGAGTCTAGATGTGGGCGTGTATGGGCTACAATGACCACTTAACAGGTGTTCGCTACTCTATAGTTCTACCATTTATTCTATTGATAAGAATACAATTTGAAAAGATCTTTTCAATTTGTATTACACATATTTTGATAAATGTAAAATTTGCAATAATTCAATGGATATTAAAAAAATAATTTTAAAATCCATTGATATTTTTAACATATTTATGTTGCACATTGCTGACTGAAATTATTTCTGATGATAGGTAATAACTTGGTTACTTTTTCTCTAGTGCTATTTGTAACTTTTCTTATGAAATAAAGTGATAAACAGTAATCAGAGTTATGTAGATATGTTTATTTAAAGAAATGTTTTACATAAAATATTTTTCAATAATATGACGGTAATATAACAATTAAATTGTGTTTTTTCATTTCACTGGGGTCAAAAGATGTGTTCTTGTACACGTCATCAGAAAAAAAAACAAAAATAAAATATCAATAAAATACCGTCATATTGAGAACCATTTCAGGAAATTATGTCTAAAAATGCTAGTTGTTATTCTTTTGTAATATATTTCATTTATAATAAGAGTTCATCTCTAAATTATGTCACAGTTGTAGGAGGAAGCATGGTGGGGATGAAGGGGGGGATTCCCTTGTCACGGTATGTGTTATAGTATTGAAACTATTAATATATTAATAAATGGACGTCGGGTGTAATATTCACAAAACAAATGGTCCGCAGTAAAATATTTTCGTAGATGCTAAAGTATCAGGATGTGTGTGTGTTTGTGTGCATGCGTGTCTGTACGTGTGTGTGTATGTATATATGTCTATTTCTTTGTCACGGGCTGTGGTCTAAACGGCTTGGTCTTAACACATGAGGTGTCGTTAGATTGGTCTCGGTAACGCAAATACATTGAGTATATTAAAATTTAAAAAAATTTAAATGGCGTCTTTTATTTGCTTTTTACGGTGCAAAATTTGCGACTTAATTAGCATTTTCGCAACATTTTTATGTTAGAAGAGTAGTAAACCAACGCACAGGCCACTTGAAGTTAAATGGTCACTGAAGCCCATGGGCACCCACATTTAACCTCAAATAAAACTAAAGTTTCGTCCGAAATCGTACGTATATGTGTTACGTGTACGTATTGTGAGCCTTATGATGGTCGCCTCGCTGTAAGTCGCCCGGTAACCGCACCTTTCCGACCGAAACAAAAACTGCTTCACGGTGGATTATAAGGGGGGCGGTGGTACTTTCCCGAACGAGCTATAGTTCTACGACCTATCAGAGATGTATCACCTATGGCCTAGTTTATTGTTATTAATAAAATTGGCCTTATGCCTTTCATCGTCCGCTTAGCTCCAATAATTTTGCAAACCTGACGTCCATTTATTCATATATACATACGTAGTTAATTGACTCACATACATCAACTTCGAAAAACTGTCAAATTGGCGTGACGTAATTTACGGATGATTAATTTATTATTATAGTTAGTTCAATCCATGAAGTCGCACTTTACTTTTTCTATTGAGAGGAGTCATATTTAAATATTTTTATTTAAAGTAGATTCTTTACAGAATTCCTTTCGCATATTCACTAATTAGTGTTGCCTGGCGAAGCCTTTCATTGATGGAGAAAAAACGGCGTAAGAAGAATACTCTCAATTCTCATTCCCATGAGGTGAATACTCCCTATATCTCCTTGAGTTCTTGTGAGGTAAATACTCTCTTTATCTCTTTTAGTTGTCATGAAAGGAATTCTCTCCATCTCTTTCCCTGTCGTGATTAGTTAATTTACGTATGTGTGCGGTGCCCACGTCATCAATCGATATATAACGATTATATTGTAAGGATTGGGAATGAAGTATGCGGCGTGGATTGAACTATCAATAATATATTGCATGTGTACTTTGCAATGGATGCATGGATTCTGTAAAAATAAATAGATTATTTTCTTTTAACGCTTACGCCAGTGCTTATTGTAACTTTAGCATGTAGAATATATAAGTTTGTGTGTATACCGGAATCTCTTGGCAAATGGCCGTTGAAATAATCACGCATGAACACTCGGCTCAAATGTTTGCCTAGGAATTGGTAACCGGCTCACAGGTCAGCTCAATTTCTTCTGATTCTGATGTTCGTAATCTGTCCATAGATAGACTCATTCAATGCTTGTGAGACAAGACAATGAGATAAGACTAATTTATTACTTGGAATAAGATTCGTTCAGTATTTGAAATAAGACAGACTCATTTATTACTTGAAAACATTCAGTCTATGAGTTCTATGACTATCAAAATACTTTAGATTTTATGCTTATATTATCGCAGAATACATTAATATACATTTTAATTATGTAATGGGTGCGCGGGTGTAAAACATATCATTGTTTAGCTTTTTTTTCTTTTAAGCAATTTTTCTAATGGAGATTAACGAATTTTAACATTTTTATGGATTTTTTAAATGTATTATTATTATATGTCAACTGCAGATGACGTTTAAATTTGATTTGACAGGTGTCAGTTAATGTTGCCACATTCTTTTTCTTTGTCTTTCCGTGAGATTCGGGTATACCTCTAGGTTTGTTTTAGGAAACAAATCTATTATTATAATTGAAAAAACGCCTGTTTGTCCATTGAAGACAATAATATATGTAAAAATATGTAGATAGGTTGTCTTAATATTAGATATATTTTCCGGCAGTTCTATTCTGTGTACTGTCGTGCATGGTGTTTTAATTTTACTAATGAACCCTAGATCTTTTTTAAAGAACCTATAGTCTATTTCACTACTCGAGCAATGATAGTAGTAAGATTCCGGGCTTATGCGGTAGGTCTCAGATTCGACTCCCGCACGCACTTCTGATTGTTCAAAATCACCTGTGTATGACAAATTAAGTATCACTCGCTTTAACGGTGAAGGAAAAAATCTTGAGAAAACTTAAATGAGAGTTCTGCGTAAAGTTCTCGTAGGTATGAATTCTACTAATCCGCATTTGTTGCATGGTGAACTATGACTTCACCATTCTCATTCTGTGACGAGACCCGTGCCGAGCAGTGGGACAGTAATGGGTCGATGATGATGCTGAACCTATCGAAGTCTTTTTACGTATATTAGGATTGTATAGACAATTTAGGTAATCATTATTAATCGGAAAACTGTCGTGTCATTTTTTTGATATATAAGCGTGTTACGGTTTCTGACTGTCTGTGGATTCTGCTTTGTCTATATCAGATCCAAAAGCTCGCTGGCAAGACTTGCTTTTCTTACATATGCCTCGATAAGACATACCTGTAAAATATTATTGTAACTAGCGATGAGTAAATCCGGATGTATACAAATCCTCGGATCCGCATCCGAGATGTGCTTGATGGATCCGTCCGATCTGAAATAGGATCTATCTCCGAACAGGAAAGCAAAAGAAAATTATCACGTTCCACATAATGCAAACGCCTCGACGCGAACAAATGTAGACATGACATGCAGTAGAATATAAATATATAAATTTCTACATTGTACTTCGTAGGAAGTCGGGCACTTATGTCCGAGGGATCCAGACCTTGATGCCTGGATGCAGATCTTTTGAGCTGGAAGCACATCCGGATTCAATTTCAAAGTGACGTCGGATCTTCCCCTCTTTCATTGTAACATTTGTAAATACATAGATCTCTATGTATCTACATTCTACTTCATGGGAAGCTTGGCACGAAGGTCCAAGGAATGCAGAACTTGGATGTAGAGCTTTTGAACCGGATGCACATCCGGATTTAATTCCGTAGTAACGTCGGATCTACTCATCTTTGATTGTACCTATCAACATCACCATTCACGATATAAATTCTTAAACTGACCTGAAAAATAGAGACTCCTACTGTGTCGGGAAAGGCTGAGGCAAGGAATCCTTGACTCGGGGTTTATTTCAATTTTCCACGCTCACTTGTGGCACTTGTGTCACTTTGAAGGAAATTCCTGGGAGTTGTGGAAGTTCACCTCAGTAGCGACGAGGTCGCGGTAATACCCGGATAATGCCTATCTACTCTCGAAGCAAGCCATTCCACATGCGCCCTGTAGACTCTTCACGCAAAGAGCACTCTCAAGGGTTTCCAACAGACTGATGCCTGCCCGCAGTAACTTACCGAACTGAATCTTTTTTTATGTTTAAAAAGTAGCAAACAAACGTGCAGGCTACCTGATATTAAGTGGACACTGCAACCCATGAACGCCCACATCTAACCTCAAAGAAAACTGAAGATCTATCTGAGGTAGTACATGGATGCGTCACTACTTTTGAGGACATACGGTTGCCTCGCTGTAAGTGTGCCACACCGCACCTCTCCAACTGGAACATAAGAAGCTTCACGGTAAATTATAGCTCTATCACCTATCAAATTCAATCCTATTCTGTTTTGTCACGAGTCAGTATGTATGTATGCATGTATGTAAATATGTATGTATGCGTGTATTTGTCTGTGTGTATGTATGTGTGTATATTCATTGTTGTCAGTCGGTCTGTCAGTTTAAATCGTAAATGGTGTTTCGCTTACGGTATTGCATATAGCTTGTAGGTTGGTTGAAAAGCCGCAGGACTATGGATATTACCTTCTTTGTATCAGAATTAGTGCTATGGCAAGGTAAGACCAATGATGAATAACCGAATGGACTCCTAATGCAAAATGTTGTTGTTGTTTGAATATTTTGAATATTGTATGTACATATACACTGACGACCCGCGTGGCTCAGCGGTTGCTATACCGGTCGGACACGCAAAAGGGTTTCGGGTTTCATTCCCGGCCAACCAGAAATTCAAATGACGAATTTCTGTTCTGGGTCTGGATGTTTTGTGTACTTGTCTTTGTATGTCTCTATAGCACTCACAACCCAAGGTTATGCGGCTATGAATGTAGAAAGCTTTTATTTATTTAATTTTTTGTGGTATTTATTTGATTTTATTTAGTTTTTTATTTTTATTTTTTATATCTTTTAAAGAGTACGTCCTACGTATTATTTTTATATGTCTTGTACTTCTCTGAGGCAATCTTCGAGTTCATAGACTATCCGATACAAAATATATTACCTATGAGTCTATTCAGCTACTTCGTCAATGGTAAGGCTGTTTTTAACACCTATTTCTGTCCTGAAATCTAAAAATCTGTAATGTTCCTTTAGTTAAGCCTGTACAAATATTTTTTACTAATTTTGTAAAATAATTATAGTTTATAATATGTTAGAAGTTATACTGCTTTGCTTATTAAAAGCATGTTTTAATTAAATTGAAGTGAAATTTGTTTAGAATGTAAAGCTTATAATCTAATTTGATAACTGTTCAAGTTTGCAAATTAGGTTCGAAAGCGACTTTTATTCTATACGTTGATAAAAAATGTAGTTTTAAATTTGGAAAAAGCGTGTCGCTTTGATTCTAAAGGTGCGTTAGTGTAGATTACAGTTAAGAAATATTTATGCAATGACTTATGCATTATAAAGAAGTAATTACTTGTTGCTTTGTACTTTCTTGATAAAGTCATCACTGTCACTTGATAAAGTCGTCATTGA
>DWKL01002713.1:0-12355 GCA_018249415.1 Phareas burnsi | reverse complement strand
AAATAAAATAATATAACTAACTGTTAGAATCAATTATTATTATAATAATTTAAACTGTTATAAGTTTTTCTAAATTTACGTGACAAATTGAAACGTTAGTAGAATTTATAACGTAGGAGCTGATCTCATTGTATCGGTTATGAAATACCTATAATTACCTTAAAACCTTTGTCCTTATAATCCTTTGTCTCTCCACTTTCAAAGTTCATTTTCTGTGTGTGTATATTTCTTGAGTTATATGTAAGTAGGTAACATTTTCTCAATTGAGTACGTTATCTAAAGACAAAGAGCTATATTTTAGACACGATCTTATCATATCTTGACATAAGGAGACAAACTCAAGTTTTTGCTGATAATATTTTCTTTTTTGTTCTTATGTCATTGTGAAATTGTTTTTAACAGTTTCCTAAGATGTTAAATAGTATATATGCATTTTTTAATCCAGATAATATTTATGGTGCTTCCCTCGGTTTTATGTCTTTTCTTTACGATATTAATTTAGTTCATAAAAGTTGTAAACAAATCCGAAGACACGCTACTGTAGGTACTGCTTGTAGTTTCTCATGTTCGCATTTTCCGTGTTATCGGTAACCTTGTTTGATACCATTTATTTATTAAATAAGGTTATCTGTACAAACAGGTAAAATTGAAATGGATGTCTATGATAACAAAATAATTGTTTTTCTTTTCACGATCCTAAAACAAAAATATATTTTTTGATAATCGACAGACAGACGTATATGAGAGATAATTTTTAAATAGGCTAAACCTCTTTTAGTAACTTACGCAGAGATAGAATGTTTTACAATGAGTGACATAAGCCACTTAAACAATACCCACTAAGTTGAGCAAAAAATTCGTCTCTTGGACCTCAACTCTTTTTTGGCTTTTATTTTTATTTTTTACAAAAATGTAGAAGCATTTAAAAATTTTACAATTGTCCATATTATCTTAGAAATGCTTCCACCACAGTCCTGCAGCGCTGGCAAATCGTAGTACTTAGTGAATCCGTAATCTGAGCCGTGTCGATAGTAACCTCAATATTTTTTGTCGTCCTCAAGGAGAACGCTGCCCCGTTTTTATGTACACGCGAAAAAACTAGACTTATACGTTCACGAATGTCTCGTTGCAATCATTAGTTGCCAAGTGAAACATTTTTCATTTATGTTAGTTACATGTTGTCACTGAAGCCCATGGATGTGTAGCCCTTCCAAAATATAATAAATATTTTGACCTGATTTGGATAAATCTGTTACTATCCTTGAGAACTTTAAAGTGGTATAGCCACCGCAACACGTATTTCTGCCTATAATACAACAGTGTTAAACGCGACTGTGTTTTGGATTGAAGGATGTGGAAGGGAGAGACAATTACACGAGGCATTCCAACTTAGGCTTAACTTATCGTTGGTCCATCTTAGATATCCATAGGCAGTAGTAGTGACCTCTAACCATCAAGTGGACTGCAGGGTCGTTTGTTACATCTATGTAATAAAAATACTTATTTATAAACGATTCGAAGTCTATCTTAGCACACCTTCCAACTCAAACCACACAGCAACTAGAACTATGCTTCTATAGGCAGATTAAGGGTGACGGTGGAGCTAGTCCAGTCAAATAATGAAGGGCTCTGTGCCTATAGCACAACACACATTGCACATAATTAATGCCTAGTGACCAACTCATGTATGATGTTTTCAAATCCATAACGCCGCCTAGAAGGCTTAACGACTGCTATCCAATAAACTTCCGAAGCACGGAAGTACAAATAAAATTCAGTCACCGTCGGTCAATTCCCCGTGCCCGACGTTGCTTCACTTCGTAGATCGGTTACATTATATACAAGTGGTTATTGATCTTAAAGCGAAGCTTCAATTTTGCTGTACCTAATCCCCTATCTTCGTTGCAGGTAACCGCGTAAAATGAACAGTGGTGGTGAGTGTGTGTGAGTGCAGTGCAGTGCAGTGTCGTGTCGTACCGCGGCGGTGCTATGTCGTGAGCGATGCCCTCCGACAGCGGCGCCACGTGGTCGCCGCCCGCGACGAGCGAGCGGCGACTCAGCAACTCGTCCGATGGCAGCGCGGGCAGCGGTTATTCTAAGGCTGTGAGTATTTATTATTTTTTATATTGCATTATTGTAAAGGTTGTAGGCTTGTCTGATGTCGGTCACGCCTCGTCGTCGTCAATCGTCAAAACGGGTTGCCTTTCAGATGAATAGGGGTTAAGCCGTAGTCCACCACGCTAAGTGCACGTTTGTTAGACTCACACACCTTTGAGAACGTAATTACAGAGAACTTTCAGCCATATTGATATACTTAGTTCCTCGCTATGTTTCCTTCTATATATCGATAATTATTTTTTAATGTGTTTTCTAATGTTTATTACTCGACGAAAAATCATCAGCTCTGTAATTTTAGAATAATCGATTTCTCGAATGGAAGATGTATCTACGTAGGTCAAAATTTGTATTCTATTAATATCGTCATAACGAAATCATATCATCGTAAGTATTAGATTTATTGGTTTTTACATGACCATGCCAAAACACCTTTGTTACGCCACCTTGGTAACTTGGTACCTACATTAATATATTGTTATTACATACTTCATTCCGAGCCGCACGCCGTGAAAATATAAACAAATAAATATTTCATACAGACATAGCCTCAAATTATGATGTAATTTTATAATAGTTGTGCAATAAATAATTCCATTTCATTTCTTTTCATTTCGAAACCTCAGTCCACATCTTGTACTGTAAACAATAGTAACATATAGATAATGAACAAAAATGTAACTGAGCGTGACGTTTTATAAAAGTTGTATTATACAAGCATTGAAACAAATACCTGAAATATATTGTAAGATGATCGGAAACAGTTGCGTCGGAATGTACCAAACGCGTACGTGACTCTAATCGTAATTGCATCGAGCGGCTTCCCTCAGTGACGCACGGTGTTAATCCGACGATTACAGAGCGACACTTTGTTCTATATCATCAACCCGTTAATCTCCCACTGCTGGGCACGGGTCTCCTTTCAGAATGAGAAGGGTTAGGCCATGGTCCGCCATGCTGTCCAAGTGTAGATTGGTGGACTTCACATACCTTTAAAAACCTTCACAAAGAACTCACGCATGTGTAGTTTTCCTTCGCCGTTAAAACAAGTTATAATTAATTTCTAATACGTACATAATTCAGAAAAAATGCGATTCGAACCCCGAACACTCCGCGTGTGAGATCGTATTCTTAACCACTAGGCTATCACTGCTTCATGTTCTACATAGTTGCATTTAAGTGTAATATTACCTACAATTATACAAATCAAAGTATGGATCCAAACCTTTTTGTCCCACTACTAGACACAGGTCACTCCCCACATGCGAGGGCGGTCTGAAACGTATTCCATCGCAGATTGTATCTAAGACTAATATCCATAGAAGCTTTTTGTGTGATAGAAGAAGCACCAGAAGTTGAAATTTCCTAATGAGAAAGGTTTTTCTTTTGTGAGAGAAGTTTGCTCCAGACGATCTGTTTTTCAGCGTTGCTCTCTTAGTATTCTGTTTAGTTAACTCCCAAAACTCTTGCCAAGTACTTGTACAAAATTCTGTGATGAGTAGGGTGGACCAACAGACCACCCCCCTATATTTACCTCAAGGACCGAAATACTACTTAAAGACCTGTAATCGATCCATTCGTTTACAGTTTTGACCATTTATTTTGAGAATTTTAAACATCACTACAGAGCTATTATCCCCAAAATAAGATTGAAGTCCTATCTGAAGTTGACCACCGATGCCTACATCTAGAACGAAGTGGGCATTACGTCTCATATATATAATCCTCCCTTACCACAGCCTTCAAACATAACACTGGTTTTAGCGTTTACACCAGTGTTATAAGTGAGATGAGGATGCCACCAAATTTGAACCATGAAGGAACTTAACAACTTTTGAGCTTATTATGTTTTTAGAATTAAATTTGAAAGCCAATGAATTACAGTGAGTACTTTTATGTAATGTGTGCTATGTAATAGAGGTATTGTAGATTTTTTCTAACTTTAGTACCATTTCTTCAAATAATTGTGTAGTTCAATTTCTTTAAGAATACAATTCACAAAATGTCTCAGCCTTTAAGCAACAATACAGTGTAACGCGATCATTTATTATTCAATTACTCAACGTATTATGTCAAAACCAATGTTAATTCAGCCTTTCACTTCAAAACTACTATCATATAACCGTCTCTGTGCGAATTAAATGTCTCCTGCGTTATTTGTTATTCACAAAATGGTTTTTTCAACACTCGCTATAGTTCCAATTTTCGATTAACCACGGTTGCAGATAGGCTTGAGCGTTTTACGCACTATCCGTAGAGATCGGAAAGAAGACCAGTGGTACCCAACGTTTCTCGATAATTAGTCAATTCATCCATGCTCTCTGAGACTAAGTTTCTAATATCAATTCAATATAAATTCTTCTAGAAATGTCTCATTTTTTTCTAGCATCTGCCCTTCACTTTGCCCGTCCATATGTCTCAAACTATTCTGAGATTCTGCTACCCATAGACATATGTTGATTAACATACCTGAAACAGGATTGAAGGTTTACCTGAGATTGGATATAAATGCATTGCTATCCCTGAGGAATAACCTGGAATGCCTCGCGTGTCGCTCCCTCACCACTACCTTTAATCCAGAACAAACATCTTAAACTGCTATCATAAGGCATTGCTATATGGGATCAAACAACGAAGCGCTCTATTACCTTGAAATAAAATCTACGGTACGTTTTACCGTGCAAGGATGATCGTTGGACGGTAGTGTGTATAGTGCTTTACATTCGTTTGAATATCGTTATAACGCTCAAGCAACTAGTGATGCGTTAAAGAAAACTGTTACTATAATGCTTTCACTTTTATCACTGCGAACAGTTTTTCTCATTTTGTACGCGAATGTAATTAAAGCATCTACTTAGTGAATTATTTAAACGCGCTCATGACTGTCTACTGGTTTGCTGTTAGGTAGCTTTTTGTGAAGGTTATTATGTAATTACATTGTGATATAAATCGCAAATATTTTACATCAGACTACTTTTGTCACAGTCGTATGGTTTGGTATGGTACAAATGCTTTTATTTTTTTTGGATTCTCTGTTTATTTGGTAAAATATATATTGATGATTATTTAGTAATTAATAATCTTTCATAAAGCGAATTTGTTAATCTTTTTATTAAATTGCGTAAGATAATAATTCTGCATTATTCTCATAACATATTGGAAATTATATGCAATTACAGTTAAAGCAATCGCAGCTTGTAATTTTATGTAAATAAATCATTCATCCAAATTGGACGTTATTTTGTTAACATTAGCAAAGCCACATTCTCATTAAAATGTATACATTAAAATCAATTACATTGGCTGTATGACTGTATTCGCCTTGGCCTTTTACGTCCAATACACGTTCCCATTTTAATTTCCCAACGTGGAACATACTGTTCGTTCTACATTTAAACTCCCATATTATCGAGGATGTTACCAATCAATCACGATTTACATATCCTTTCCCGATTCTCACGCGTCCCACCACCCGAAATAAACTTTATAAAGTAAAATATAAAATTCAAATTGAAACAGCATTTAACCCCACTGGTTTCAATATCATATAAATAATTTGAGGTCGACAAGTTTAATACAAGTATATTTCAATATATTTCATAAAATATTGTTGTGTATTTTGAACGTTATCCGTCTAGCAATACGGGTTATATCATTGAAGGTAGCGGAGTCATAGGTGGTCGTTTTTTCTGCCTTTCGCTACGAAATTGTCGCATGCCAAGGGCAACACATGTATCGTATTAAACAGATCAAGTGTGTTTTAGTAACTCGATTCGACATTTGAATAGCTGCGTTGTTGAAACATCTGGGGAATAATACAGATAAAAATCATATTTATATTATTTTCCTTTTAATATTTAATTATTAATATTTTTAATAATTTTGCCACCTTCACTATCACCCTGGGTTGACTGGTAAAGAATTTACGGCATTAAGTCCACCCTTTGTAAACAAGTTTTAGGATAAAGTGTAAATAAATATAATAAAATTAAAACATGGAATGTTACTTCAGTTTAAAAGTGCTAAGTGCTCTCTCTAACATTACATCAAATTTTGTGAAAATCCCGTAGAAATGGATTTACCATGTCCAATACTAGCTGGTACACAGAGGCAAAATTATTTACTTTATTGTCCATATAACCACAGGAAATCTTACAAAATAGACCTAATTTGATATTAACGACCACAAATTTTAATTTATTTGTATAGATTACTGTAGAATTAACAGCACATAGTGAAATATTGGCGAATCATATCACAACATAACACCTCGAAACATCCGGTTTTTCTCGTTCAAGATATCGACGACCAGTTACAGTCCATAATTACCATAGTTCAGTAAACTTCGAGCCGGATATCCGGCGGCACGAATCCATACAAATGTGGAATCCTATCTCCTTTCGTACACATTGAAGGAAATACTCGAATCGAACTGAACCCTTATGTTAGTGTGCAGATAGCAACACAGGCATTTAGTAACGTAGGGTCTGATTCATCTAAATACTAATCCATTTAATTGAAAAGCAGCTGCCGGTCTGCAATGCAATGGGATCCCCGACGGAGCAGTCATCTTTATGATGAATTTAACTTTCTTTTCTGGGTCTGACTGTGTGTCTATAGCACCCATGACATAAGGAATCCCAAGAACGTTCTTCCTATCCTCCTCCTAACCCTAATAATTCTTTAATATGCACACACACTCATTTTACACTCAGCCACCTATGGGTGTAAAATGTGTCTGTATAGCATATTAAAGACAGGAACCTAACATTATTAATAAATAATAGTTTAAATATATGTATTTCCCATACATACACATATATTCCATACTTCAATACATATCATTCCGTATGTATATATCGTAAACGTTCGGCGAAATTTCGCAAAGATAAACGAAAGGAAACATAAACAGTGTCCAAACGCATAAAGATGGAGCCACGCTACGTAACGGTGGGTTGTAAAGGAAATATTAAACAAATCCGATCTGGGGCTGCCGGCGGGGCGCGTGCAACGGTAGATACATCTGTCGTAGACACAGTATCGGAATAAACTAAATGCGGCTGCATGAAAATGGATTATAAATATCTGGACAATCATGAATCTATCTTCTATGTTTTTTTTATGTTTATGTAAGAAGAATAGCAAACGAGCGTGCGGGGCTGCCTGATGTTTAGTGGTCACTGATGCCTATCGACACATATCTACCTTCAAACAGGACCGAAGCCCTATTTGAGGTCGTACGTAAATGCGTTACTACTCCGAAGGACTAAGATCGTCGTCTCGCTGTTAATATACTTGGCAACCACTCTTCTTCAACTGAAACAAAATTACTTCATGGCGGATTATGAGGGCACCGAGGGTACCTCCCGAACGAAATAACTTCTTTTCTATGAAAATCAGATAAAAACGTAGAAAAAATTTCTGCCAAAGTTTAGCCCTTGTTTCGTGACTGTGTAAGTGTGTGTGACAATAAATGCATATAGACAATAAATTTTAAAGGGATTTTTAGGTTTTGTGTATCGTGACAGTGACTATGAGCTTAAAGATTTTAATTAATATTTTATTTATTAGTGCAGATGGCGATATGATATAAACATTTTGTGACGTGCGGCTAAACTTAAAAGCTATTTGCCGCTATAAATTGTGTTGATATTAAATTGATATAATTACGCATTAGCGTCGAGTGTGATTAAGGAACTGGAGAAGTATTTGCGACCGCATAAATCCCAGTAGATCAAGTAATACGCGGGCTTCTCACTCTGCTCTTGATGCAGGAAATTGAATTTTTTGCGCTAATCAATAATTTATATCGCATACACTCTAAAGGTTACTGCCGGTTCATTAAGATTAAATTAATGTTATCTGGTTTTTTCTACTCCTTTTTTGTTACTCGCCACGGTACGCCGTGGCGGCGAGCGTGAGGTCCATATTTTGGTATTAACACCTAATAAATATTTTGTATGAGCAACAATATAATTCCTGTTAAATTTAAGTTAATTTGTTCCATGTTTTTGTTATTAGTATTTTTTGTTTAAAGAGTAGCAAGTGGGCGTGCAGGCCATTTGATGTTAAGTGGTCACTACAGCCCATGGACACTCATATGTAACCTCAAACAAAACTGAAATTCTATCTGAGATCGTACGTAGGTGCGACACTACTCCTGAGGACTACGACGGTCGCCTCGCTGTAGGAGTGTCCGGTTAAATGAGCTTAAAAAGTGTTCGATGTTTTCGTTGTTAGTAATAAGTATTATTTTCTTACTGTTTACTCACTATATAATTTATTTATTCCAAAAGAATGAACTGTAGTATAATTACTAACTTGTTACAACCCTAATAATTGTCACAGCCCTGACATAACATTTAACAGTGCATTCTGCACTTGTCTATTGGACTATATCGGTCAACTTGGTCGTGTATCTCTAATTAATCACATACGCACCGTACGAAACCTATTCAAAAATTACTTAAATTAATCAATTTAATAATAGAATGAATTGGTTTTTGCTTTTTACACTATACCTACGTTTCTATGTAATCAAAATGGTAAGGAAAAGACAACTTCGATTGGAAACATTGGAAGTTAAGTATAAGTATCGTCAACGACCCATTGATGTCCCACTGCTGGGCACAGGTCTCCTCTCAGAATGAGAAGGATACGTGAAAGAAGAGAAGAGAAGAAAGGAGGAAGTATAAGTATAAAAAAATATATTTAATAGGTACTAAGAACATCTTTTTAAATTTATTAATACCCATGCCCATATTATTATAGCACTAGCCCATAAAACCTTCCAGCACCCCAAAAATGGGCGTCTGACAAATATAGCATACCTGTTGCCAATGAAACTCACGGAAGATTTAAAAGGACAGCCTTTCGAATGTCTTCCGTGAGTTTCGTTGGCAATATACTGATGTGGAATGTAAATAAACCGTGCTTCGACAGCGACCCTTAGCATTTGAGGAGCATACGAACGAATACGAAGGTCGCTGGCGGACGAGGCAAATGTCAGCCACGCAGGTGCAGAAATACACGTAAGGTGTGTGCTACACTGGGGTTTGTGGTGGACATTAGTTTCCACTTTCAAAGGCCTACAGGCAAGTACTATAACCACCTTACAAATATACAAGTATGGATGTGGCCAGAATGTGTATTAAATTAAGTGAAATGTATTTATTTTGTAAAGGTTTTACGGGGGCACTTAAAAATCGTCACTTACTATATATATTTTTAAATCGACTGCTCAATAGGAACGCGACCTCGAATACGAAGATCTGGGCGGACTTATTTCTTAATTTTTATAATATATTTTATGACTTCTATGGCTTTTTATGCCATATTTTGTTGGTTACATAAATGTCTCCAGTATATTGAGCTACAAAAAAATTTACTTGTTTAGCAAAATACACTACCTACTTGAACATATAATACTACAGATTAATTATTCTTGTTAAGTCCCGGGGTGTTTAATCCGAAATTTTCTAATAGTCTTTACGGTTTGATTTAATTGTAATTATTCGATATTCAAATTAACTTAAATTCAAATTAAGAATTTTGCTCTGCCTGGGATCCAATTCTTTGCATGGTGGACCAACTGCAAGTGACGATAAGTAGTAATTGTAGCCCATATACATGTAATCAGTACCAATACATCAGTAATCCCAACCTCCTAAAGTTTGAGTTTGATCGCCACGTATTTTTAAGTTCTCATACATATATTTAGCATTTTTGCCGTTAAATTTAACACGCTATAGCATGAAAAAGGCTTATTCAAATTCTTTTTTTATTTAAAAAAATCGTCAGTCCCTTCATGACGTGCATATAATATAGGTTTGCCTTATTCATTTACTTTACGTACGTATAGTAAGCATCACCATGGCTTGGCAGTGGCCTCCTTTCAGAATAAGAAAGTATAAGCGATAGTTCACCAGACTGATCTTCAAAAATTTGTAGAACCTTCAAAAATTAGCAAATTGTGTGCCTAATTTACCTTTAAAATCCGTGCAACCAGCGTGAGATATCTAATTATCACTGGGCGTTCACTACTTCCAATATAGGTACAACTTTTTCTTTCCGATTGTGTAAAAAGCATAGCCCAGTGTGTACCGGACCCAACACGCGCATTCCGCAGAGATTGCGGAATGGGATTGGCGATCGGTTCTCGTGATGTACCGTGCTCTCGCCGGGCGCCAACTGCGTGTGGTTTACCTTACATTGGTGTGCAAGTGTAAAAATTTTACACTTCTCTTATATTGTGTTCTAGGTGCATTTGTATCTTATTTGTCACATTTTATTGACGACAGTCTGTGTGCAGTTTAATTTTTTATTCGGCGACTAAATATTTTCGTTAAATAGTATCTAGTACGTATTGCAGTATCGTTTATCTTAATGTGAAATGTGTGAAATGAAAATCGATTCAGTTGTTGTAAGATTAGTCTATAGAAACAGGAACATCGAATTCACTTATAATGTACTATCGATTCCATTTAATATTCTGTAAAAAAAAAAATTTTTAATCTGTAAAGAAAGGCAAGTTATATATAGGTAGGTACGGTGATAATTTTGTGTTGTTAAACAAACTGATAGAAGAGAGCATGAAATAATATTCACGTTAATGAATATAACGGGACGTCCACGACATATGTGAGGGGTGTCTTACTCTTATATTCAATTCCAGGTCTAACAGTGCAACCCAAGACTGAGAACACCGAAGAAAAGGCTTAAGATGTTAAGAAACCTTTCACTGAAATTAACATCAAATTATTTATTTTAATAAACTTTACTCTTTCTGATCCTTTGATGAAATCCTTCGGATTTTAAAAGGGATTGTTAAATATCTGAAATTTAAAAAAAAAAAATTACTTGTAATATATTAATTAAGCAATAAATAAAGGCCCAAGGCTGTTCCAACCACCTTTCACCGCGAGGGCTAATAACTTAATCCGCTCGACGTATTATCGTATGTTAAAATATTATGTTAATATTTTCGAATTTTACGCACGAGGAAGAAAACCGAAAGGTCACTTGTACAGCTTCATAATATAATTTCAGCGCTCATTTTGTGTTTAGTGACTCGTTTTTACTATCGACAAGTTTAGTAGCGATATAGTCAACAGTATGAATGCTCTCACGTGTTTGATGTAAGTAGTCAGGGCGCGTTTGATTTTTCTGACTCTAACCGAAGGGGAACTTCGTAAAGAAACTTATATGACTGAGGGTTCTTTTCAGAATTCTTATACTTGTGAAGGACCAAACGTATAGCTTCTCTTTAACGGCGTGGCCGATCGTTGTACAAGTCATAAAGTTTCTTCTTCTACATTTCCGTGCCACATGAAATATGTCCATATTTTATTATATCTTGACTGGTATCTCTTAGAAAATATTAAAATTTACGCTAATCGATATGTATATTTTGAAATGTACTATCGAAAGTTTTTAAAAATTTCAATTAAAAAATTCATGCTTCGTTCGGTTGCATAAATTTCTCGTGTTTTGAATGAAACTTTTATTTATCTTTCTATTAACTTTCAGTATTATATTAGGAATATGTTAATCAATGATTGATTATGAAAGCCTACGTATATTTTGAAGTCTTATAATTTTAACAGATTTTGCTCTTTGTCTGCAAAACTATACATCATTATATATCTTTTGATTTCATTATCAACATAAATAGTTTCGGTTGACGAATGCCGTATTGTTTTAATGTTTTGTTCCGTATCCATTTTTTATAACTCCCGATTTTACGATATCAATAATATCCCTCGATCCATCACGCTAATAAAAATATCAGGAAGAGAGAGTCGATATCTCGATGTGCCGGTTGGAGAAAACAATGGGCCTCCGAGCTGGTTATACTGGTTCTGCTAACTGGAGTAAGTGCGTTTAAAAATACTGTGGCACGTGGCCCCTGTTGCAGCGTTTGGACGCGTTTATAGATGTCGGTAGCGACCTTAAATTGCGTTATTACATGCGTAAACAGTACCATCAGGGGTGTATTCAAGAATTTTTAAAGGATAGAAATAGAAATGTAATGCAGTTACTCTAATGATAAATGGTCAAAATTGTCCATGATATCTGTTATACCTCAAATAGGATTGAAGTCCTGTCTAAGTAGGTTGGAGATGCGGTGCTAACTCTGAGAAATAGAGCAAAAGAAATAATGGATTATTTTTATTTTATGTACTTAATATATTTTTATTGTAGAACCAACAATAAAACAAACTGCACTAACCCAGTTGGA
>DWKL01002712.1:0-12356 GCA_018249415.1 Phareas burnsi | reverse complement strand
TCTCTACGTATTAGTATTTATTATTTTATCTAATGTTTTCTTTAACTCATTATTTTTTCTTCTTCTTTTTTGTCACATTACTATTGTATGAAATCCGCCGTATGTACCATTTTTTTAAATTCGTAAATATAGGATAAATGAATAGGATGACACAGTGTCAATTTGTACACTGCTTTGAGGAGGTTTATTCCTGACAAGTAATTCCTGACATTTTAAAATTAATTGTACCCGTATAGGCTTATCGATAAGGTAGACGCACCTCCCGATGGAAATTAGGCAGAGTCGACAATGCACCCGCCTGCTTTAGAGAACTCCTTTTGCAGCTTTTTTGGAGAGCTCCGTGTCATAGTAATCTGGGCATACCTCAGAAGGCAGTTCATTCCACATCTTGGACGTATACGGTGAAAAGTACGCGCAAATCGAACCGTCGCCGACGGCCACAAATTCAATTTTTTTAACGTACATGAATCTCATCCTTCGGCATTATTCTGATTTTTATGTTTTCGTTTCGTTGTAGCAAACAAAAGTACAGGCCAGCTGATGTTAAGTGATCACTGCAGCCCATTGACCAACCATATTTAACCCCAAACAAGCCTGAAGTCATACCTGAGGTCACGCTTAGATGAGTTACTGTTCTTGAGGACTGAGATGGTTGGCTCGCTGTAAGTGTACCCAGCAACCACACATCTCCAACCGAAACACGGGAATTGCTTCGCGGCAGATAATAAGAGCGGCGTTGAGACCTCCCCGGTGGAACTATTGTTCTATCACCTTTCAAATGTATTTATTACATCGGCCTACCAACTTCAAAATACAACAGTTCTTTATTGACATTATTTTATTGCAAATTATCACATTGGCGCGAAAGCTGATTGAGAAATTCAGGTAGATTAAACTTATGAACGGATAACAAGTAAGGGCTATACATCTGACATCAAATTTGACATCTAACTATAGATCTGACATCAGGGTCACTGAAAGACCATTGGCATCTAAAATTGACAAATCTGAGAAATAATCGCAAGTAATGCAAGGCTTGGTGTAAAAAGGCGGTCCATAGAGCTCCAGCAAAATGAAAATAAGAAATAGAGATGAAAATAGTTTTTCGCAACAAAAACATTTGCAAGGGTGATAAAGTTATCCGAAGGAAAAACGCAAGTAACCAATAAATCCATATTTACATTTGCAGGGTAGCATCATCCCTTATTTCGAAGGTGAGGGAACTCTTTTAGATGCGATTGAAGCGAGACTATCTATGGGTGACACTGGGCGCCACTTACATACTCTATAACAGAAGTGTAAATCTTCTGAGCTAGTATTTCTGTCAGGGGACAATTAATGAGACATTCCAAATTAATCCTTAAGAGTAGCGATAAACATGCAACCTCATCGACCTCAGGCAGGGCATCTTCCCTATTTGGGGTCGAAACATCTTACGTTAAATTTAACCACTTAGACATCCCAATGCAAACACCCTAAATGCAACGCCTATTTACGAATATCTTGAGCAACGTTGCCAATTTTTACCAAACTTAATATGTTTACCCTTTCACTGGCACTCTCTTTGTTTTAATTGTTGCGAACTTTCTAAAATATCATTACGTCACTATCAATTCACAGTCAGTATTGCTTCGTTTTGTGTCAATATTACTGTTTGCATTAGACTGGTAAAGAAAGATCATTACTGATCTGCAAAGTTAAGCAACATCGGGCGCGGAAGACGTTGGATAGGGATAAATAGTGACTAACGTCCATGCATGCTTTCGTGCTTTAGAGAGCACGTTAAGTTGTCGGTGCCTGTTGTTATTATAGGATAGCAGTCGTCAAATCTTATCGGAGGCCTTATGGGCGGTTTGAAAACATCCGACACGGGTTTCCCGCTAACCTCTATCTCCTCCAATCGTATTGAAGCTGCGTGGGATTTAAAAAGGCTTGCAACTAAAGAAAAACATACCTACTGTATTCATTCTCACATTTGCCTCATAGGATGTTCGATAGATGAATAGTTCTGAGGATGCAGATGAATGTAACAGCAAATAAATGTATACATACTTATATTTAATTAAATATCGAATTCAAGTGTCCATAATACGTCATCGATAGATTTTTCGCGAATCAATATTCTAAATACATAAATATTAAAGAGATATATTCTAGAAATGTACTCCAAGTTTGATTGTAATCATATTTTACAGTATAAGTACCTTATGTTACCCACCATGTAATATGTATGATGATTTTAGCTTGCAATGCCCCCTACCTCAGCATTCCTGTATGCTTACTCCTGCGCCCAAAGGTTGTCTGGCCGAAATCGCTACTTTAGCGATAAGACCTTTTGTGTATGTGATTTTATTGTTTGTCGTGATATGGGAAGCAAAAAAGAAAAACGAACTAGACGTAGAGAGAGACCAATCTACCGCTAGTGCCTGTCAATAGTTTCTCCCCGCCACCGCAGTTTCGCAGTGACCACGATCCATGCAACTGGGTTGAAATAGGCAACTAAAAAACCGCATATCGTGAGTACCCGTTACGTAATTAAAATGTATAATTTACGCGATAATATTAGTTTAAATTCTTATGAATTTATGTTACTATGTATTTGTTATTGTTTTGTCCTTTTGGTGTGCACAATAAAGTATATTGTATTGTATATACACAATATCAATATGCCCTATTTTTATATAACCCCGGCATTTACACTATGACTCCGTAACTTGACCCCTATAACACCTGATTGCGTGATCGCCTGTGCTGCCCACTGAACCATGAAATCATTTGTGTGCGAAAGAAAAATGTGCATGAACAAATAATTTTAAATCTGACATTTAGACATTGTGTAACAGAAGGAGCAAACGTCCATGTTGGAAAAGTACATGTTTTTTTTATAATAAAAAAACCTTAAAAACTTAACTTAAGTTCTTAAACATTGTGTTATACGATAGATAATAAAAAAGATATTATCTTAAACATAATGTTCATCAATAAGAAATAATAACTTTTTAATCCCAACAGTCCACCTTTTTATGTCAGAAGAACAGGAAAACAAGCGATGTTAAGTGTTCACAGCTCATAGACTGGACACCTACATCTAACCTTAAACAAAGCTGAAGTCATAACGTCTCTTATCTACTTCTAAGGGCTAAGATGGTCCCGTCGCTATAAGCGTACCCGGCAGCCACACCTCTCTTACAATTGCTTTACGGCGGATGAAGTCAGCGGTGGTCCTTCCCGGATAAACTTTAGTTCTACCACTTTTTGTCACTGAATAGTAGTTCCCATCGATTTGTTGCAACTCCTTTTCATGTTCCACTGCTCTTCGTGCCCTCCGGGCACTGAAGCGTGTATGAAATTTAGGCTCTAGCGGTCACCTATCCAATTTACGACCGCATCCGACATTACTTAACACACATTGGTTACAATCTCCACGGGGAGTACAACAATACAAACAAAAACCACGGGGACATATGCGCTTCGCATCCCTATATCAATATTTAAAGTCCACTGCTCTAGTCATAGACATCTCCTACAACCACCAATACAACACCAATAATAGCAAGTGGGCATGCAATAAATCTCATGGCCAGTGGTCACCGCTGCCCATGTAAATCGGTAACCAATGTCTAATATAAGAAGAACGAAACGACTAAGACCGAACTCGATCACTTGTTATCCACGATGTTTTACCTGTAACGCCTTATGTAACTAATCCTCAGCACACATACCACCGTACACTAAACACATCAGTTCTATATTGATACTTTATATAAGTAAAAATAGAGGTGACGGTGGTACTATCGCAATTGTACCACGATGGTACCACCTTCCAACAAAACTAGACTTTCATCACTACAGTATGAATTGTAGATCCAAAAACTGGGTCACGAAAATAATGCCCTGCACTCTTTACTGTTCACTTCCATTTTATGAATACGTAGTCACTTCTCCAAGACTTCGTACGATACACACGTACAGATAGTATGACGAACGTAAAAGCATGCATCGCTTTCCTTGACAATATAAAAAGGTGTTTGTAAAAATAAATGCTGTAAAAATATCTCTACATCTTGTTTATTTAAGTGCAGTATATATATATATATACATAAAGTTATAACACTGTACAGATTAAAGCTTGTTCTTGCTAGCGCTAATTATACAATAAAGCAAATAGAGCAAACCATCCGGAGAGTTAAGTCAACAAAGCGAACACTTGGATGCAACCTTTTTTGTCCCACTACTGGGGACGGGTCTCGTTCCACAACTAGGGAAGATCTAGAGGATACTCCATCACACTGCTCCAATGCGTCCTGGTAGAGCGATACTGGTTAGTAGCTAACCCGTGTCGGAAGTTTTCAAACCTTCGCCATAAAAATAAGTCCTTCGTCTAAGTTTTTTCTCTTATACAATGGAATTCAATGGATGGATGAATTAACAAACGGAACCGGCAGCTTAACGTGCCCTGCCACCCATTCAATTTGCGATCGCACCCAGCGTTGCTTCACTTTGTAGATCGGTTACAATCTGGACAAGCCGCGGGGCTACGTGCGCTTCGAAACCCCGAAACCGAACACAATACTGAATAATATAATTAATCGTGTAAAATAATTATATTATCTATAACCAACTCTAAATAAAGCTAATAGCTGGACGAATATTTACGAATAACCAATCCCAAATGAAATCCTTCATGAAGTCGGTGACTGATGCATTGATACCCCTAAAGAAGGGAATGCCGCAAATAATCAGGCTTCAAGCTAGCACAAACATTTGTGTCAAAAATAAATAGTTTTGAAGTTTGAATTTACACTTAGGTTTTATTTATCTATTTTGTATGTACCTTAAACTAAAGGTTACAAAAGTAAATGGTCGTTATTTACCGAAGAATCCAAAACGATAGTAGGGATAGACGTAGGGATAGATAGGAGCAAGCCACGTTTTCATCTACTTTGATTCGTTCTAGGTTTGATAGGTGGTAGAACTATAATTCGTCTGGGGAAGTACCACCGTCACCCTCATAATCCGCCGTGAAGCAGTTTTGTTTCGGTTGGGGAGATGCGGTTACAGGACACACTTACAGCGAAGCGACCAGCTTAGGCCTCAGGAGTGACGCATCTATGTACGACTCCAGGCAGAACTTTAATTTTGTTTGAAGTTAAATATGGGTGTTCAAGTCTGCAATGCACTTAACATCAAATAGCCTGCAAGTTCGTCTGCTACTCTTTTAAAATAAAAAAAGGAAATTTATTTCATACACTTTACATGCCTTATTGCTATAACCTTTGGTATGAAGCATAATAAATAGCTAAGTACAGGAACTAAGTACAATTACGTGACAGTTATGTAATATGCGCATGCTGTAATATTAGGTACCTTGGCATTCTAAGCTCTGAAATAACTGCAAGCGGGAACTAAGTCTCGGTAACTAGATGGGTTATGAACTCGATACACGCCATGCCGATACCTAGAAATAATGTAAGCATCAAGCCTTGCTGTAGGTTATTCAATTATGGTAATAGAGTTTCTCAACCAGACGTCACTTCTAGCATAAATTTCTTTGGAGTTTTTTGGTTTTTATCATGTATTCCACTTAGGTTATGTCACGCTATAATCAAATAATAGAACAAAATATTTCTCGGAAAATCGAATTCTGTCGATAGACAACAAATGTTGTTAGTGATTATTAGAAAATCTCAGAAAATTGTGCCATAGAATAATTGTTTAAATATTACTTCATGATTCTCAGCCTCGAAATAATATGAAGCCTTAAAATGCTGAATACACACGAAAATTCAAAGATGTCGAATCGATAAACAACTTGGCTAACATTAATTGCTTAATCACGCACGTTTGTCATTTAATAATTTAATAAATAAGTGAAAACGACACCAATATTTTATGAAACGGTTGACCAAAGCATATCGCTCTCAGTGGAATTAATAAAAGTGAATAACTTGAATTAATTTATGTAGATATAGTACTTGGTTGAGAAACTATTAGGTTTTGTAAAATGGATGTAGCAAAAACTGAACACTTACTTTTCAAAATCAAAAAACACTTTTTACTATTATTGCATCGTCTGCTAAGTTTTCGCAGCTAACTGACCTTTATATTATATTATATTTACTATATATATTTTACGACTTTCGCCAGTTGTATGTTATAAAAATTTATTGCATCTAATTCGTGTAATAATATTCGATCCAATTAAATTGGTAAGGCCTCGAAACCTCTATAATTATCAATTGAAAAAATGCTATTTTAAAGTATTTAGGTGGAAAATAAATAAATAATAAAAATAAATAAATAATACAAATTGAATTGATGTCTATAGAAGAATGTGAAATATAGTTAACATAACACTAAAGTTATGCTTTGGCTTTATATAAATCACTATATTGGAGATATGTCTTGAATTGTTGGACACTGAATACTAAAGGATGGTAAACTTACAAGTATAAAGCAAAATATGATTTTAGGTCGTTAAAGATATTAAAAATCTCACATATTTTGGCGAGATAAGCAGCCCGGATACAACATGCCTAAAAACTTTTGACCAATTGTAATATATTATTTTATTCATTAATGCGCGTTGTACTAATGTATCTCAAATGTCTATGTGTAATAGTTATAACCAAGAATAGTTATTTTGAAAAAAATATACATTATAATAACATTAAAATATTTTTCATAGAAAATTTGACATTCAACAGTCAACTGTCTTTACAGAGACGACGTTTTGTTTGAATGACGACATTGTCACATAAACTCAAACTTTAGATATAAAATATAGTACATAGCAACACGCACGAATGAATGAAACTACACAATTCACTTAACTTACCGGAAAATTCTCTTCAGTCGACTAATGACTTGATATTTTATATACACTTTTAACACACGATATCGTATTGTGGCGGCTTTGGAGACTTAGTTCATAATTGTGGCAAATAAATATTTCGCGACGCCATTTTTTTAATCCGCATTAGTTTTACGTGTCGGCGTTCACTTGAGTTACATAATAATACATAGTACCTGCAACAATTTGCGCATCTACATAAATAACTTAACCATTTAAGCTATTTTCAATATATACGTTTGACACCGCGCCGTAAGGATTCCGTCTTGACAGCCATGGCAGTATATATCGAGACTTGATCTTTCTCTGGTTCTAGGCATACATAAAACCAGTCAGAAGCTCTGACTTTATAAAGATTTGAACCCTAAATGTTTTGCGTAATGCGCAACAAGCAACGTGTAAAAAGACTTACGTACAAAGTATCGGCCCCAATGATGACTTACAAGTTAATGGGATTACAACATTAGATAGTTCCAATTTTAATTTTATATCTATTGTGCAATATAGATTAAGTACCTAATATATATCGCGATTTAAACAGATACATACCGTGAATTATACAAATAATATTTATTTCTGGAATGATTTACTTCTTTGTATTTTGTTAATGAAATATTTTATTTTTTTATGTACACTTAAATAACTATAAACAACGTGAGATATTGTTTTATTTACTTGAATTAATTGCAATTTAGAAAATATATTTTCCAATTATGCACCGTGGAAGCAACATTCGTGGATTTATTTTCAAAATATAAAAATAGTTGTCAATGTTTCATTCATATTAAGAAAGGTAAATTATTATGCCATGTTATTATCTGGTTAAAGAATGTTCGACGTGATTTAACATATCACAAACTCTTCCGAGCGGCTATCAAAATTTGACCATAATAGAGTTATCAATTACACAAAACACTTGAATACTTTAAAATGTATGAATTATTATAATTTGATTTTAAATTAAATTAGGCTTAATTGGGCAACGCATGTTTGAACAACGCACTATTATGGTTAAAGCCCCACCACATATTAATCACACAACGTAAGAAGAACGCATTGATGACAATGATTGAGCAAATCTGACCGAGCTTCACTTTTTATTTAAAATGATACGGTATTTCAATGGTTTTAATATTTTCCGTCCACTTTACCGCACACTTCCATACTGTCCCTGGCCCTAACAATCAGGCCTGTCAACTGAGCGGCTTCAATGCCCGGAATAATAGCTCCAAAAGCCATCGCAATAGACGCTAAAATTCTTTGAACGGCACTGTGTTCTAGGAAAACATGCGCAATGGTGCAGTGCGCATAATATTGATTGCAATCTGATGTATGATAGGAAAAGTGGCGGCAATTTCGTGTTTTGTAATTTTCCAAGATTTTTAATCTACGCTTTTACTGTTCGAACCATGTCACAGCTCTGTATCAATTCCCACAGTGGATAATTGAGTGCAAAGAGAAATTGAAACAATATGCTATGTAGATGAGAGTTAGAGCACTTAGGCAATATTTTAACTTTAAAAAAATTGCGAAAGAAATTTTAAAAACTTTATATAATCTCCTGATAACCTTAGACAATAAATAAATGTTTCCAATTCCTCTTAGATAGTTTGGCAAGCATCTCTAATTTCAAATTGAAAAATTCGTGGATGTACTGCATTGCAACAAATTATATAATTTTCTTCAGAGAAGGTCTCCACAACTTATTCCGCAAAGAAAACGGAAAAAATAGTAAGCATGTTTATAAACCAATGTTAATGTAAAAACAGTGATAAGGATTCAAACTTCGGGCCAACATTACAAAGATCTGTTCGGATCCACGACAAAGTCACAAGCGAATTAGTATTTATTTAATTTAATAGAAGGCACTAGTCTTAACGTTGATTCCATTTAAAACAGGATTCCTACTTTTTTATTTGTGGTAGAACTATAGTTTAATCGAGGAGACAACAACACCGCTCTCACCATCCACCGTGAAACAACTCTTGTGTTTTGGTGCGGTTGTCGATAACACTCAAGCGAGGCGACCATCTCAATCCTCAGGAATAGTAACGCGTTTAAGTACGATCGCAGATAGGACTTCAGTCCTGTTTAGAGTTAGATGTGGATGTCAGGTGATCTGTATGCTCGTGTGCTACTCTTCTCACATAAAAAAACACAGATGCGTTACTACTTCTGAAGACTAAGATATTATTAATACACCAATAACCGTTGAAGGAGTATCGAAAATCCTGTGATCAGTTTTTAGCTTTTAATTGTTTTTTTAGAAATGAGGGAATAGTCTTGAAACATCTATGTAGTTATATGGTTAGGGGAGTTAATTCCAACAACTTCCCATTTATTATAAAATATATTAAATTAAATTGTCAATCTAATAGAATATTATAAAGATACACACTATTAGTAGGTAGAAGTGATTTAACGAATTTAAATTTTTTCACATTCGCGAATGCGTTTACGAATGTTTATCTTCAGTATTCGCGAATACTAAGGAATACGAGGTCTTTTCAAATAAAGCACGCGCAAAATGTATGACAGATTTGACATGTAGCGTCGGCCATGTTTAAACCGAACATACCCGAGCCAATGCAGGTTGAACGAACGAAGTTGGTCACTTATACTTCATACGAAAAGATTTGTTTTGATTTAAGATTAGTATTATTGTCAATTTAGTATTGTTTTCTCATTCTTTTCTAACAAATTATGAAAATTTTGAAATTAATTTCTACTTAAATGTAAGTAACGATGTTTTTTTAGTTCAGTTGTGATTTTGTTTATATTTTTATTGGACTAACAAAAACAAAAGATAAATTATTTCTAATTTGGTTGCCTATCCTAACACTGTTTCATAACCATTTCTAATTCAAATATCAGTCAATAAAAAGTACAAATCCTATCAATTATTTTATCATTTCCTATTTATATATAATTTACATATATTTTCCTTTTTGTTTGCCAAATACATTGGCCAAAGATTTGCCACAAATGCAATGCGAATGTCAAAAATTATGCGAATATTCGCGAATGCGAACGCAAATGCGTATATTAGTTACATCGCTAGTTGGTACCTATTGCAAACTGGAATCACTCGTATTGTATTTTATTGAGTAAGGACATATTGTCTTCACTTTTCCACCCGTGCTATATCAATATAATCATTAAGGAATACTATTCAGAAGCCATATTTAATCGATGGATCGATTAATATAAAAATTATATATTGAAAAACGAATTAGGCCTTTTATGGTTTTCATTTATTGCGGTTTTTCGCGTTGTTAAAACTGTTTTGTTATCTATACAAACCACCTCGACATTACGTTAATCTTCTTTTTTTTATGTTTGTAAAGTAGCAAACGAGCATGCAGGCCACCTGATGTCATCGCAACCCATGGACACCCACATCCAACCTCAAACAAAACCGAAGTTCCGTTCGAGGTTGTATATGGATGCGTCACTACTCCTGAGGACTAAGATGGTTGCCTCGCTATATGTGTGGCTGGCAACCGCACCTCTCCAACCGAAACACAACTGCTTCACGGCGGATTAGGAGGGCGGCGGTGGTACTTCCCCAGACGAACGATTGTCCTACCACCTTTCACCTTCTTTTGCTTATTCATCATTAACAAAGTCGTGGCCTTCTCATTCTCGAGAATAATTTAAGCTATCGCACACATTTGTAAATTGTATTGTAAACTCTTAGGCATATAGCCTCATCGATTTCTTTACTCATAATGCAAGTGATAATTTACATCTAACACGGACATAACCTTAGAAACTCAAATATTAGAAATGATTTAACGCTTGCTATGACGTTGTAAAAAAGCAGTGATAGCATAGTGATTAAGATTCCGGCCACTGAAATTGGGGGACTTATTTCGAATCTCGCATACATCTCTGATTTTTCGAAGTTATGGGCGTATTAGATATTAATTACTACTTGCTTTAACGGTGAAGGAAATCATCTTGAAAAAACCTGCCATACCTGAGAGTTCTTTGTAAAGATCTTAAAGGTGTATAAAATCTATCAATCCGCACTAGGCCAGCATGGTAGTCTATGGCCTGACCTTCCTTATTCTGAAAGGAGACCCGTGCTGAGCAGTGAGACAGTAAAGGGTTGATGATGATAACATTGCCGAGTCCAACAGGAGGACAGTATTGGGTTTTTGCGGAACTGCACATAAAAACATCTTTTAACCAAATTAGCACTTATTCTTCTTTTTTTATTATTTAATAAAAATAAATGTTTTGGCATAAAAAAAATAAAAGAGTTGAGTTATTTCCACAATGACGAAAGAAACGTTTCTCTTAAGCTTCTCCCAATTCCACACAGAGCAGGTAATGCTAACGTATATAACTGCGAAAAACCAGAGATGGGTTTGATATGATCCTCGGCCTACAGTGCAAGGGGCCAACAGTAAAACCACCAGGCTGTCACTGCTCAATTTAACAGTGACTGCGGTAAACACACCTGTCGTATTTTATTGTTCGCGTACGTACCCGTGCGTCTCGCACGCATACGTGTGTGCCGCCGCACTGAAACATGCCCGTTGTGTTACACGCCGCACGGGTGGATTGTTTCGAATATTAGCGCCGCAGTCAATGTGTTAAATTACTTTATTACTACACGGCTTGTCTTTTAAAAAATACCTAATACGTTTTCGATGACCTCGACATCGACTCTCCAATTCGAACGCCTAATATTTAATGAACTGGGTGACCCGGAGTTTATTGAAATTTGACTTGACGACCTTCCCCATTTCAAAATCCATACATATGCATTCACAACACACGAATCACAACACAATTATTATGGTATGCATAAATACTTCACGCGTGACGAATCTGTATAAATACTTTAACAGTGACGTTCAACTAAGGTTGAAGTTTAATTATAAGAGAAATATGGGAATAAATTATTGCATATACGTACCTGAAACGGATATGAAACGAAAAACTTAGTAATTATTAGTAATAATACATAAAACGTAGTAGGAAGAGAGGCAAACAACATCTCATTTGTATTTATCACGTCTTCGTGATCCGGTCAAGGCTGGTGAATCAATGACACCTCAACATTTTCCTATGTTTACATTTTGCTGTTAGCTGTCAGCCTTAAACTTTAGGAAAGTTCCATTATGATTGAGAATGGAATTTTCTGTTCCAACTTATGTACTATAACGGAAGAGTATCCAGACACTACAAAAGTTCCTGGTAGACTAACCTCATCCCTATAAGTAAGTAATAGTAATTAGGGATTCACTACACAAATTGTAGGCAAAAACTATAATTGATGAAAAATTTTATATATTTTTAAAGTGCGAACTATATATAATTTTAAGCTAATATTATCGCGGAAATTATACATTTTTATATTATCTAACAAGTACTCACGATTTGCGGTAAATATAGGCAATTCAAAACCGCAAATCGTGAGTACTCGTTACATAATATAAAAATGTATATTTTCAGCGACAATATTAGCTTAAAATCATCTTTGTGAAGC